>PVKM010040569.1:0-13421 GCA_004027735.1 Carollia perspicillata
CCCCCCACCTCCCACATTCAATCATCCCCACCCTCTTGTATTTGTCCCTAAGTCCTTTATACACATTTCTTGACTTGACTCTTGCCCTTGTTTCCCCTATTATCCCCTTCTACCCCCTCCTTTCTGGTCACTGTCAGTTTGTTATTTATTTCCATGTCTCTGGTACTATTGATCTACTTTTGGGTTTGCTCATTTTTTTGCTTCTAGAAGCTCAAATCTGCTGTTGAACCCCTTGAGTAAATTTTTCATTTCAGTTTTTGTACCATTTAACTACAGAATTTACATTTAGTTCTATAATTTGTATTTCTTTATTAATATTCCCTATATGATGAATCATTGTCATTAAGCATTCCTTTAATTATTTTTACATGGTTTCTTTTAGTTATTTGAACATATTTGTAATAGCTTATTTGAAATCTTTATGTACTTTATCCATCACCTAGGCTTCCCAGAAACAATGTATATAAGCTGTTTTCTCCTTTGTATGGGCTACATCTTGTTTCTTGGTTTTTAAATATCTATTTATTTATTTGTTTATTTATTTATTGTAGTGATGTGCTTGGACTAATTATGTAGTGTGTATTTACCCTGTAGTGTGTGACAACTGGAATCTCTTCTAAGTTTCTATAAAATCCCTGTTCTTATATTTTAACTTAGCTACTTATTGTTCCTTCACCCTTGGGTCTTCAAAGCTGGCACCATATATAGTTATTACTGTATTATTGACTATATTACCTATGTTTTACATTTATTTCTCCCTTGATCCCTGGGTTATTTGGAAGTATATTTTATAATTTTAAAAGTGAGATTTACTATTATCTTTTTGATACTGATTTCTAGCAAAATTCTACTGTAGTTTGATAATATACTCTATGTGGTTTCAGTCCTTAGAAGTGTGACTGGCTTTAGGACTTCTGGTCAGGATGGCAGCATAGATAAATGCAGCTCACCTCCTCACACAATCACATTAAAATTACAACTAAACTATAAAACAACCATCGCTCAGAAATGTCAGAGACTGTGCTGAATAAAAGTCCTACAACTATGGAATTAAAGAAGAAACCAAATCAAGATTGGTGGGAGGGATGGAGACACAGAATGAGCTGGTTCCAAGCCCACATGTGGCAGACACAAACTGGGAGGCATATCTCAGGTGTAAGGATTCCCAGTCCCACAGCAGGCCTGCTAGCCCAGGGTTTGAGTGCCAGGAAGATAAGTCTGCATAACTTCTGGCTGTAAAAACCAGTGGGGATTGAGACTGAGAAAGAAAGAAATTGCTGGACTCCCTGGCAGTTCCTCTTAAAAGGCCCATGCATAGAATTACTGGGGCTCTCCCCCTCTGAGCTCCAGCATGGGGACAGCATATTAAAAAGCACCGGAGACATACGTAGAAGAACTGAATTGTCCAGCACCAGGGTGAAGGGTGAAGGTCAACTTTCTCCCAGACAGAGGTATTGGAAGAGGCCACTGTTCCTTTTCTGAGCCCTTCCCACCATAGAGCTGGCAGGTGGGAACCATATCTGAGACTCCATCAACCTGGCTCACACTATCTGCTCCATGCTGGTGACTCCCTGAGGACCTGCCCCACCCAACTTTTAGGTCCATCTAAGCTATTTCCCGTGGCTTTTCCATAGAAATTGCTTGTCTTTGCCCATGCTTCAGATATTTCCAATTTTTTTCAAACAAGCAGCACCTGACTTCAGAGATGCCAGTACCTCTAACCAAGTTGCCTCAGGCCCTGCACTAGCAGCAGTTGGCCTTAGTTATCAACTTGGTCTTGCTCAGGCACCTCCAAGCCCAGCACTAGAAGCATCAGATTACTTTGTAGCTTATGCTGTGTGAGTTTAGACAGAATGCAGGAGGTGGCTGACATTGGATATGCCAACAATCAAGGTTCAACGATGACAGGAAGGTGTACACAGCCCACATGGGGGGTACACCATGAGTACCCTGCTTAGGTGATAGGGGGGCTGAGCCACTGGACTCTACAAGACACCTACTATATTTGGCCAGTCTACTAAGCCTGGGAAACAACCAACTCTACTGATTACATAGAAATAAACACAGGGAGTCTGTCTAAAGGAGGATGAAAAGAAACATGTCCAAAATGAAAGAACAGAACAAAACTCAAGCCAAAGAGCTAAACAAAATGAAAAGAAGCAAGTTACTAGATGCAGAGTTCAAAACACTGGTTAATGGACATTGAAGGAACTTAGTGAAAACTTCAAGCATTAAAAATTCAGTCAGAAATGAAGGATACACGAATTAAAATAAAGAATAATTTAAATGGAATCAACAATAGAGTGGATGAAGACAATAATCAGTTCAGAAATTTGCAATATAAGGAAGCAAAAAAACAACTAATCAGGACAGTAAATAAAAAAGTATCCCCCAAAATGAAGATAGTCTAAGGAGGCTCTGGGACAATTTCAAGCATACCCACATTCACATAATAGGGGTGCTAGAAGAAGAGAGAGAGCAAGAAATTGGAAGCCTATTTGAAAAAAAATAATGACAGAAAACTTCCCCAACTTGGTGAAGGAAATATACATATAAGTTCAGGAAGCACAGAGTGTCTCCATAAAATGAACCCAAAGAGGCCCACACCAAGACACATAATTAAACTGCCAAAGCTTAATAGCAGAGAGAATTTTAAAAGCAGCAAGAGAAAAGCAGTTAGTTACCTACAAGGAAGACCCTGTAAGACTGTCAACTGATTTATCAAGGGAAACTGTAGTCTAGAAGAGATTGGCAAGAAATATTCAAAGTGATAAAAAGGAAGGACCTACATCTAAGATTACTCTATCCTGAAATGCTATCATTTAGAATTGAAGCATATATAAAGAGCTTCCCAGATAAGAAAAAGCTAAAAGAATTCCTAAAAGAATACCACCAAACCAGTATTACATGAAATGTTAAAGGGTCTTCTCTAAGAAGAAAGCCAAAAATATGAACAATAAAATGGTAATGAACATATATATCAATGGAATCTAAAAAACAAAATAAAAAAATAGAACATAAATCAGAGATACAGAGAACATTATGATGGCTATCAGATGGGAGGGGGCCAGGAGATTGGGTGAAAAAGGTGAAAGGATTAAGAAATACAAATTGGTAGCTACAAAACAGCCATGGGGATGCAAAGCACAGCACAGGAAATAGAGAAGCCATAGAACATATATGCATGACCCATGGACATGGGCAACAATGTGGGGATTGTCTGGGGGAATAGGGGGTGCTGGTTGGAAAGGAGCAAAAGGGGAAGAGCTGGGACAACTCTAGTAGCATAACCGATAAAATACAATTAGAGCCCTAGCTGGTGTGGCCCAGTGGATCCAATACCAGCCTGAGAACTGAGAGGTCACTGGTTTGATTTCCAGCCAGGGCACATGCCTGGGTTGTGGGCCAAGTCCCACATTGGGGGTCTGCAAGAGGCAACCAACTGGTGTCTCTCCCCACCTCCCTCTCCCTCTGTCCAAAAATAAACAAATAAATGAAATCTTCAAAAGAAATAAAAAAAACACATAATTTAAAAAACTGGCTTTATAGCCTATAGTACGGTAAATGTTGGTAAATGTTTTATTTGCAATTGAATAGAGCATATCTATAATCTTCAATTATTGTGTATAGTATTCTATACTCATCAGGTCAGCTTTATTGATCATGCCGTTCAACTCTTCTATATGCTTAATGATTATATGTGTGTATGTGTGTATAATATATATATATATATATATATATATATATATATGTTGTTGTTGTTGTTCAGTTACAGTTGTCCAGACTTATTCCCCTTGCTCTCCCATGTCCCATCCCCCCACACTCCCACAGCCAACCCCTCCCCATTGGCCATGTCTGTGAGTCCTATATTCGTATTCCTTGCCTTGCCTTTTCCCCTTCTTGCCCCATTATTCCCCTTCTACCTCCTCCTCTCTTGTCACTGTCAGTTTGTTCTTTATTTCCAAGTCTCTAGTTCTACTTTGCTTATTTGTTTGTTTTGCTGATTAGCTTCCACTTACAGGTGAGATTATGTGATATTTGTCTTTCACTGTCTTTTCACTGTCTTTCACTTAGCATAATGCTCTTTATTTGTTGATAATGGGAAGTTGTGGTAAGTTGTCCTTCCCAATTTTTATCTGATACATGTGGGTGTGGAACTAATTTTCTCTGCCTCCACCCTTCCTCTGGGTCTCAATGTGGTTTCTTCTTTATATCTTACCTTGTAGGACTTGTGTTCAGCCAGATTTAATGTAGATTGGAATGATGGTTGTCATGTAGTTTAGTTGTAATTTTGATCAATCTAGTACCGTGTTTATCTATGGCACTACCTTGACTAAAACATTGCCTGTCAATGTTTCAATTAGAAAATTTGTTATCGGAGAGATGCAAATTAAAAGCACAATGAGATAACACTTCACACATGTCATAATAGCCATGATAAACAAATCAACAAACAACAAGTGCTGGTGAGGTTGTGGAGAAAAGGGAACCCTAGTATGCTATTGGTGGGAATGCAGACTGGTGCAGCCACTGTGAAAAACAGTATGGAATTTCCTCAAAAAACTAAAAATGAAACTGTCCTCGACTCAGCAATCCCACTGCTTGGATTATACCCTAAGAATCCTGAAACACTAATTCAAAAGAACCTATGTACCTCAATGTTCCTAGCAGCACAACCTGCAACAGCCAAGTGCTAGAAGCAACCTAAGTGCCCATCAGTAAATGAGTGTATAAAAAACTAAGGAACATTTACACAATGGAATACTACATAGCAGAAAGAAAGGAGCTCCTACCCTTCACAACAGCATGGATGGAATTGGAGGGCATTATGTTAAGTGAAGTAAACAAGGCAGTGAAAGACAAATACCATATTATTTGTCATTCACCTATTGGTGGAACCTAATCAACAAAACAAACAAGCAAGCAAAATATAGCCAGATGAAGAAATAAAGAACAAACTGACAGTAACCAGATGGTGGGGAGGTGTAAGGGGGATAAATAGGGAAAGAAGGGGAGTGGTCATCAAGGAACACATATAAAGGACCCATGGACAAAGCCAAAGGGGGATGGGATTGAGGGTGGGAGGTGAGGGTAGGAGTGGGGCTGGGGGAGGACTGGAGACAATTGTGCTTGAACAACCAAAAAAAAAAAAAAAAGAAAAAGAAAAAGAAAATTAGTTAATTTTAGTAACTTATTTTCACTTAATTTGTAATATCAAAGTAAAGGTTTATACATTTCATTATGTCAAAATCACAATATATATCATGATGCATGCTACCTCAAAATTCAATTATAATTTAAAATTAAATATGTTGTTTGTAATTGCAATGATAATATGAATGTATACTATAAATAGAGCACAGTAGCTGTTAAACTCAATATTTTCCTACATTAAGAAATGTATGTAGCTAAAGTGTACTTTAATAAGTTTTGGTAAATACACCATTCATAATTGCATCTTAAGAAGCTGTGATAATTTACTAAATTATGTTCCAAAAATAATGACCCTGCTTGTTAATGCTTAGACAACTGAAATAAATATCTCTTAGTTTTTCTTTACTGTGCCTAAATGTTTACATTTTAAGCATTATAGTCTTTTAAAATTAATTTTTGAACAGAACCATTTTAAGAGTTCACCAATATCATAAATCCATTATCTCTTAAATAATCATGTATTACTACATTGTGGATAGTAAATTGCATGCCACTTCATTTACTAACAACAAAGGGGCCTGATGTTCAGCTAGAATTATAGGGAACTCCAATTTGAGGAAATTTTTGATTATGTGTTCTACCCTCATATCTATTCCATAGATAATATACCTCTTATTTAATGATCAATAACCATAAATGCACAATATTTTTCATTTTTATCTTTATTTCTTTGTGATTATCCCCATTTTATCTGCGATAATCTGCAAAACCTATGACCCATCCTTTTTCTGATAACAAATATGGAAAAGGCAGTTAACTTAGATCACTTAAAGTATAAGGCAAATGTTAAATACAAGTAATATAAAATAAAGGGCTTAGATAAAGTACAATGAAAACCTGAATTCATTTTCTTTGTTTTTCATTTTTTGCAATAAGAATGATCTCTCATTCTCTTCCTCCTTTGTGTTTCTGAAAATAAGTAAATAATTAATCCTTTCAGACTTCTTGCTTAACACTTTCTGTTCTCCCTGCTTGAAAATTCTTCCCCCAACTCACTCGTAACTGTTGCATTCTTACCATCTAGGCTCCCAGTAGAAATATCAATGCCTCAGAAACTCTGATCCTGACAGCCTATTAAGAGGCCCTTCTGAGTTCTCTTTGTCAATACTTTGCTCACTTCCTCACAGATCTGACAGCAGTCTGCAATCTGCAATCACCCAGGCAGAAAGCTTCAAGTGGACAGGTAGTTGGTTTAACTCGCTTAGCACTGCATTCCTTGATTATAACGGAGTGGTTGCTATACAACAGACACAAAATGACCCTAACTTTTGTAAAAGAAATGCATTAAGATAAGATAAATATTGATGAATAAAAATGTTTCTTCTTTTCTTTTTCATTATTTGCTTGTTATACTATTGGAGACATGCATTTGGGAGAGGTGGGGAAAGCATATGCTAAAATGAGAACTTACAAAGTAGTGTGAAATTTCCAACCACAAGTAGCACTCTTAATTGGTTGAACTTGATGTAGATCAAGTACAAAAGGAGGGGATAGATTTGATCAATAGATAGATATATAGATGAAGAAATTTCTGAATATATTTAAAACCTGGCATTTGACCCAAAGCCTTTATAATGAATGATCACACACTATATATTCACTTTTCCAAACCTTTCTATGGATACCTTCCACGTGCTCCTGGAGAAAAAGGAGCTCAAAAATGGTCAAATACATTTGATATTGGAGGTTCATTTGCACAAGAAAGTCTCAGGATACTTTTAGGTAAGAAACTCATTTAACTTTGTTTAACCAGGTAGCTTTTCTCATGCAATATATTTTGATAAACAACAAAAATTCATATTGTAAAATAAATATTTAATAAATTTCAGTATAGTTATAATTATTCAAAATGCCTTATTGATTTACTAAAACTTATTTATTTGCTCATTTTCAATAGTCAGAAATAGTATTTAAGGCAACATTTCTTTGAATGATAAATATAAAATGTGTCTGGCATTTTGAAGACACATTTAAATATTTTAAGAAGATAAAAAGCTGGAAACAAAGATAACTATGCGTAAGAAAAACCCACAATGAATCACAGCATTTTCAATACTGTAGTTATAATAAAGTTATTGAACACAACAAAGGAAGAAAGCAAATAATATGAAAAATATGAAGTTTGTCCAGAAAGTATCCATCCATGAAATGTGAAAAATAGAGACATTTATTGAAGAAGATAAAAGATACAAGAAACATTGTACATAAGAAAATGACACCTCAGTCCTCTCAAAGAAGACACCTTGGGACCTCACACAGTTCTCCCCATCATTAGCAACTTCAGTATGATGTTCCTTCTGCTCTGGTAACAGAAGTCATGGAATGAATTTTGCCATGACAAGTTTCATGCCAAGACCCTGCATCAAAATCTTGCACACAGTGGATTTTAGAATCTCCAGATCAGCTTCTAGTTCTCACACTGTCAGTCGCAAAGCCATCTGAATCATCTGAGTAGTTTCCACAGAGGAGTGTGCAAGCTTAACGCAAAATTGGATCTGGATTTGTTGCTCTACTCACTCAGTCATTTTGAAAGCATTGGCCACACAAACTACATGCTCACTCAATGCTGTCTACTATCCCCATTGGCTAGTACAGTGAAGTTGCCATTGTTCATGTATGTACATTCCAGCCCCCTCCCCTTGGCGGCCAGGTTACACAGATGTCATGTAAACCACTCTCATTATATTAACAATGGCTGGACATTTTTCTGGACAGATATCATACATAGTAAAATCTTATTGATCAAAGTACTCTCACAATTAAGGATTTTAAAAAAATGATTCATTTGTCTCTGAGCTATTCTTTACAATATATATATTTTATGTAAAACAATGTAGATGAGCAGATAAATGGCAGAAACCTTAGATTTAATGCCATTTGAGGTTTATAATTTAAAATCACCATTCTAAAACCAGGATTAATCTTTATAAAATGTGCTTATTAACAATTATTAATCTATGTGTTTTGAAGATGAAACATTGGTTATTATCAAGAAAAATATTTATGTGAAGAAAACTAGGGATGTACTATGGACTCTATCATTTATTCCCAACATTGATGGGTGAACACATGTACAGATAATTTTAAAAGTACCTCATTTAATACCTGTGAAGCATTCTGTGTATCAGCTTTTATCCTTCCATGGAACATTGTCTTTGTTGTTACAATAAACATAGCACTATTCTAGGCCTTGTCTTACATTTCCTCTAATCTCTGCAACAGCAGTGCACTAACTAGAATATTGACATTTTCTGGATAGAATTAAGAAAATATCGTATATATTCATAATATTTTTTAACTAATAAGTAGGAATCAAGACCAAGTCTGTGATTCTCCATGATTTATATTTCTTATTTTATCTCAACCTGCTGCTTTGTTTTCTATAATTATTTGTTTAACTAAACATCACAGACCCATTTATTGAGAATGATTATAAATGAATTTTCTTTGCAAATGCCTGATTCCTTTCACATAATAGAGAAGAGACCCAGAGTCACATTTGGTACAAAACATTAAACCTAGAAAAGCAAGAAAAGTAATCTATTGATTTTTTTCAAACATAGTGCTTTTGAGTCAGAGTTTATTCTTTCCTGTAATTCTGTTATTATTTTAAGCTTTCTTTTCTCTTTCTACAAGTAAAAATATCCCATTAAGCTATTTATTTGTGTAAGATACATTGTTGGATTTGGCTTAAGGTTTGAGAAAGCCACTTATGTAGGTAACTTGAGTGGGAAGGAAAAAGAAAAAAGCTATCCTTGGTATTTATTTTTGTTCTTTATAACCAAGATTAGCACAGCTGGCTGTAATCCATCAGAGAGAGCTGGGATGCAAAGCTAGCTCAATTAAGGAATACAGATTAGTGAATGAATTCACCTTTGTATAGCATCAAGCATTCCTTAAATAAATAGTATTCAAAAAATTCATTAATTACATATAAATAAAAATAAAATTATATAATAATAATAAAACTATAATGTTGAACAAAAACAGACAAAAATAACCTATAATACATCCTTTATCAATTTCTTTATCAGTTCACTGTTTACATGCCCCAAATGTCTATACCTCACATAAAAATTCTTCAAAAAAACTGAAACAATTTCTACATATAAAGATAATTTAATGTAATTTAAGCATTATACCATTAGTTTTATGAAAAATGGAAGTAGGCTATTATTTCTGAGGGGGTAAAGACACCAAAATAACAATTTGTATGGATTACAACATATTACATAAAACAAATTAAAAATTACAACAAAGATGCTTTGAAGCTAGGATTCAATTTACTCCATATAACACTGATCATATGGTATTTGACATTTAACTGTTTGCCCAGCAATACCCATAAACATGCTATTTTTCTTGCAGATTATATTTTGAGTATTCTAATTAAGCAGTGTATCAGATCTTCCCACACAGTCCTATTTCATTTTTCATCGACATTCAAAATGACAAAAAGCCCACAAACATATATCTGCTTTTGTCTTCTATTTATCCATCACCCCTCTCGATGTTAATGTTCTAAAAGTGGTTCCTTTTTCTTCCTTTTTTATATGGGTAGGCTAGGGAGCATATTTAATAGAACACTATGAAAACCTTTCTCAAACAATTTTTGCTTTACACATCTTTATATTTCTATAATATTTCATTCATGTAAAATTATCCCAAATAAGTATTTTGGGACTTAAGAAATTGCATTTTTACTAACATTAGCACTTCATCTACACAATAATTTTATAAATTTTGTAAATTTGAATGGTGATGATAATAAAGATATAAAATAGAAACATAAAAATATCACAGAATAGATGAAAGCTCATAAATTTCATTTATTTCCTTAAAAGTATTACATCCACTAATATCTTCACCACTAGTCATTAAATTAAATATGTGTGCCTGATCTGTGCTTGAGTATAGACAAAAGATTAGAGTTAATATCTCCACCAGACTCAGTTGAAAGGCATCACAATTGAAGGGTGCTATGTTAGAGTATGCTTACAATTCTCTGCTCTCAAAGGGACATCTAAATCAGATTGGTGACAGAAGGCTTTTTGGATACAGATTTATATTCAAGGATAAAAATAAGTCATGGGAATGTTATTTGGAAAGTCATGGAGTACGGTTGAGCCACCGAGCTGAAGGAATGCAGGAGATGATGCTAAATTGCAATCAGAGACCAGAGCATTGAAAGGCTTATCTATTAGGCTAATGGTTGTCTTAAAGGCAGTAAGAAGCCACTAAAGTAATTCAACAAGAGAAGCTAATGACATATTTGTCTTTACATCACAGGAGTATTGTTAATCTGAGACATCTAGCCAAGATAGAAGTATAAGTAGATACATTTTGCCTCCTCACATAACCAAAAGAAGGACAACAAATTAAAAAAATAACTATAACTGACAGAATATCGAACTGTATGTAAGTCTGACAACCAAGGAGTTAAAGAAACATTCATCTAGACTGGTAGGAGGTGCGGACTCACAGCAAGGCAGCAGCTGGAGGACCACGTGAGATGGTGGCTGGCAGACATGGCGAGGCAGCAGATGGCAGAGTGGGCTGTCCTACATTTGTATACTGATAAACCAGGAGAAACAACTGGGGAGCTGGAAAGACTGCAGAACCCAGGATTCCAGTGCAGGGAAATAAAGCCTCAAAGCCTCTGACTGAAAATACCTGTGGGGGTTATGGTGGTGGGAGAAACTCCCAGCCTCACAGAAGAGTTCATTGGAGAGACCCACGGAGTCCTAGAGCATGTGCAAAACCATCCACCCAGGAAACAGCACCAGAGGGCCCAATTTGCTTAAGGGTAGCAGAGGACGTGACTGAAAGCCACTGAGAGAAGAGGCAAGTGGCATTGTTCCCCCTTGGACCACTCCCCAACACAGAGTGCCACAACGCAACAATGTGGGTTACCCTGCCCTGGCCAATATCTAAGGTTCTGCCACTGACTAAGTAACAGGCAAGCCAAGACTCACACAAAAAAAGCCCCAATGAAAGAACAGATCAAAGTTCCAGAAAATATACAACTAGGCAATGAAAAGATAGCCAACCTATAAGATGCACAGTTCAAAATACTGGTAATCAGGAATCTCACTGGTTCTGAATACTGGAATAGAAATGGTTGAGTATGGTTCACAAAATAGAGGAAAAAGTGAAGGCTACGAAAAGTGAAAAAAGGAAAATATATAGGGAATCAACAGTGAAAGAAAGGAAACCAGGATTCAAATCAACAGTTTAGACCTGAAGGAAAAAATAAACAGTCAACCAAAACAGAATGAAGAAACAAGAATTCAAAAAAATGAGGAGAGGCTTAAAATCTTTATTTAGAGGCTTAAAATCTTTATTTATTTAATCTTTATTATTTATTTAAAATCTTTATTTATTTTATTTAAATAAAATCTTTATTTAAAATATTTATTTAGAGGGAGTTGTTAAGGAAGAAGTAGAGTATATAAACACAATTTGATTTATTTTCGATAAGGAACTCAAACCAAATTGAACAAGAGCACAGTGTTGGACACGCTGTATTGACTATGCAGCCTAAGAGATCAAGATGCATGTCTGAGCTGGAGTTAACAGAATGGAAACTCATTATCATCAGGAGGGTCACCTAAATTAAAGACTGGATGAAGTTCTCCAATCAAGTTCAGAGTCTCCATCAACATATTTCATTTAAATTGATTCCTCTGAAATGGACTCTATTTATAAGTGTGTGTGTGTGTATGTATGTATGCATGTATGTATGTGTGTGTGTGTGTATATATATATGTATATATATCCTCACCTGTCAAACACATGAAACGTTCAAAGACAAGTATCATTTTCACTCTAAGAATTCATTTGGAATCTATAATGAAGTAAAAAAAAGCAAAGTAAGTGTTTCCAAAACTAAAATCTTGTGGGATATTTTGTAATAAAATCATTAATCTGGTGAGTTGATGTGCATAAAGTATTTATTTTATTAATGGCTATGTAAATATTTTCAAAAGGATAACCAAAATACATGTGAGAAAGAAGCACTAACATCTTTTCACATACAATTGGACATGAAATGCCATTTGTTACTCTTAATATACTAATTTGATTTTGAGAAACTTTACATGTTGGCTACATAATAGACACTGGTGAGAAAACTTGGTTTTATTGGTATAAATTTCTCAAATATTTAGGGCTTTGCTTTTGTTTTGTTTATTGTTGCTGTTTTCTGGAAACACAATAAAATTCAGCTGCATTTATACTTTTTATTATCAATTCTTTATACAAATCAAGTTTTTTCTAGTTATTTCCTTTGATCATCTGCACACATAGCCAGCCCAATGGATAGTAGTGGCTCTGAGAGAAAAATGAGTTTCCTGCGATCACTTCATCTAAGTCAAAATACCTGTGCAATGTAATAAGCCATCACTGTTTCACTCCCTCTAGGTTGTCTACAGGCTGCTCCACTGACAGAGATTAAGCACTTTATTAAATAACTGCTAATTTAACACATAAACTGCATATCTTTATTTTGAGGCAGCACTATCCTTCACATTTTCTAACTTGATTTCTAAAATTTAATTATGAGCTTTATTGGTATGAATCAATCATTTTCCCCTTAACATAATAACAATTCCCCAAAGTAAAAGAACTTTGTATTTCTAGAAATTGGTAGCTTGCATTTGACTCAAATGTAAATGTCATAATTTGGGAAACTGTTATATTCATTAAATCAGCAACATATAATGGATTATTTTGTGATGTATAATCTTTCTGCATTGAATCATTTTGATTTAGTTAAAAAGGCCATGTAATAGTGCAAGCAATTGGACATGAGAGTCTAAATTTTGCAAGGTTAGAGAGAGAATGTGTAAGTCTAATGCACGAATGGATCTATTAAGAATAGATAAATATGGGTTGTCCCAGCTGAAGTATAAGAATGAATTTATAAATACTTTGTATCTTGGTTCCCTGATGAATCCTGCCAGTAAGAAATTTTTTATTAGAGACTAGAAAGTCTCTTTTTTTCTTAAAAAAAAAATCCTTACTTGACGATATGTTTTTATTGATTTGAGAAGAAAGAGCAGGGAGAGAGAGAAACAGACAGACAGACATCAGTTGCCTCCCATATGTACCCTGACTGGGGATCAAACTTGCAACCCAGGTATGTTCTCTGATCAGGAATCAAACTGGCAACATTTTGGTGAATGGTACAATCCCCCAACCAACTG
>PVKM010040570.1:0-13401 GCA_004027735.1 Carollia perspicillata
TCCAAAGTACTTACTATTTCATCTTATTTCTCAAGCTAAAGGGGAATATTATTTTACATATTTGCGGAGGAAAACAGGAACATGGAATTGATTTATTCTGAAGGATGAAGACAGAATTTCCTGGATCCATCTATATAAAAAGATATGTGTTTGAAGTTCAGCTTATATTTGATTTCATGCCATTAAATTTTTTTCAGTAAGATTTTAGTTGGCCTTTTTTAAATCCACATTCTGAGCAGGCAGACCTGTTTCCTAGAGCAGTGAGCTTTTGGAACATGCATCTTTAGCTGTTCTTCGGTGTTGGTTGTCTGTTTTTCCTATGGTTTATCTCAGTTTTGTGGAATAGGTATGAGGTTACTCTATAGCCACAGTATCATTTCTGAATCTCAATCTTCAATGGATGGATGTAAATTATAAGATTTTACTGAGTGTGTGCAAGATTTATATATATATATATATATATATATATATATATATATATATGAATGAATGACATATGAGACATAAAGTGCACCTTGTCAGCTGACCTTAAGAAGTTGCATGCACAGGCTTTGCCATCAGTGTCCCCAGGGGCACCAGCACAGTTCATATGTCTTCAAAGATACCCACTAGATAGTTAATGAATTACAGTGGCTCTAAATACCTTCACATATTATCATGCATTCAGCTTATGTTAAAAATTTATTAGATATTTGTTGAAATAAATCTATTGAGACCTTTGCTGGAGTTTATGTCAGATTACCGGTAACCCTCACTTGTACAATTCTACCAGCTGGAGAAAATACTTTCAGACACACATACATGGGAAGTCCCTCGCAGCAGATAAATTCTTTCTTGAGGTTCACATCAAGGGAATCTTTCTTCTGGGGTCCACAGGTTCAAATGTACTAAGGTGACCAGGACTTGAGGGGCCAAGATTCCAAAGAAAAAGGGAACTGTAAAAGCATTTGCCACTTTTGAGGCTGCCTGTCCACGGGATGAAAGGCTAATAAACTAAGCAGAAAGCAGCTGCAGAGGCTAAACTGCCAAGCAAGGGATTCAGCAGTCTCCGAGTGCTGGGGACTGAGAAAATGGAGTCCAGAGGCCACCAAGGAAGAGGAGCTCCAGATAACAAAATAGGCTTTCACTGGACCCCCTGAACAATCTTTTAGTTTATCCTAAAAGGGAGGGGGGGAAACCACAAATAGATTAACCATCACAAAACCCAAAACCCACTTTCTACTGGACCCAGGTGATGAGCCCATATTCCATTTAATTTTCAAAATGAAAATGAAACCTTCTCTACAGGAAGTTTGAACGTATTTTTATCTAGGCATTGTACCCTGACCATCAGCTATGGAAGTTTACCCTGACAAAGTTTTTGTTGGGCCCACACCACGTTCGCTTTCTCTGTTTGCATGCTTTTAGGAGGAGTCTACTCTCCAGTTCTTCTACAGTCCCCACTAATCCCTATAGTCTCACAATAAGCTTATTTCACCCACATAAGTTACTTGCTTGAACCTGAAGGCATCTGCTACACATTTAAAAGCAGATGCATGACCACAATGGATCTATGTGGAAAACTAAGCACTGTGATGATGGACACAGGGGGCTACAGCACCTGCAATGAAGGAAATAACCTGTGAGTGGATGAGATCATTCGAGGAGGGCCAGTGGCTTAGGAGGATTTAAAGGCAAAGCTTACAAATCTCCTCTCTTTTGCCTCTCATTTGTCTTTCTTTTTTTGTCCACTTAATCATTTTTAATAACTCATATTTGTAAAACATTATTTAGTTTACATATTATGTTTTACATAATATAATTATAAATTTATCTATAAAATATATATAATTATATAATATAACATACATATATTTTATATTTTTACAAGACCCTTTAGACAAAACTTAGGGCAATAATCAGCATCTCTGGAAAGAAGGTAACTAAAGCTCAGAGGTGTCAGGTCACTTGGTAGGAAGGAGACTGTGTGACACTCAGCTGCATGCTCATTCTGCTGCCCCTGACAGCCAGCTCCTCATTAAAGAGTCTTACCGTATAATGTGCATATAAAAGTATTTACGAGAAAGTATTCTACCCACCACTATATTTGAGTAATACAAGAGATAAGAATAAAATTTGAGACCACAAAAAAAATTATAAATTAACACTATGGCAAAGAATCTGAATGCACTGGTAAAAGCTGGTCCTCAATATTTTTTCCTTTGTTCTCCCAAAACTGTTTTAACAAGAGGAGGTATGTGTCTCAGTTATTCTAATTTTTGTAGGCTTACTATTTCAAAAATCAGAGTGTGCTAGATCTTTTCATAGGTAAAGGCCCACAGAGTCTAAGAAGACATACTACATGGTTTTAAAATGCAAATATCAATATGTTGTCACAGAGGGCACAGAAAAACAAAACAAAACAAAACAAAACTCTGAAATGGAAAAATCACAGGGTAACACAGTAAAACAGGATTAGCATTGGAGAAATGTAGGCACCTGTTCTGCAAGGATGAAGCCGGGTGTCACAAGGTTGTCTACACAATTCTTTCATTACTAAAAGCACACTTGTGGAATACACTTGCTGGCAGATCAGAGAACCTAGTACAAACAAAACTAAAAATCCTGCAGTCTGTCTGAAGTGCCTGGCCTGGCTGATTGACAGGCCAACGAGGAGTCCAAGTCAGACATTGCCATTCATTGTCAAATGGAGTAAGAAGTTTATTACACAAACACATATATTTCACCAGTTCAGATGCTACCTGACACGGGACAGAGTGGCAAGAGTGGCCTGACCTCATCAAGGTAATTTAAACACACCTCCTTGACTAAGCTTCTCTATATTTATTGTAAAGTTATAGAAATAATCTGGGATGTTTTGAAGAGCAGACAAGACATTCGTTAGTCTCTGAATCTCACTCTACAAAACAAGTGTAGTGATTTTTTTCTTTCACTGAAGTTGACATGGCTCTTGGACAAATCAATGACAGAGTCCCAACTTTCCCTGGCTCCTACACGTTTGTTCCAGGGTGTTCTGGAAGACTGCTTTTCCATTCCTCATGAACAGTTCATGTGCTAGTCTCCAATGGAAACAAAGTGACACTTCTTATTACTGTTGGCTGTTGAAAAGCAATTGCAAAGGGAGTGCCTTGAAACAATTAGTTATCTGTAACTGATTATTTAACAATATGTACTTCCCAAGAGCTGTTCATCCTCAAAAGGAAGGAGACAGGACTGAATATGTACTGTATCTAAGCAGACACCTGCATTGAACCCCTCTGGGTGCTAACTGGAAATTCTCACAGACAAAAATTAAAGGAAAATTTTTATTTTCTTCTTCAGCCCATTTATAACGAGCCCTGTATGGTTTCATGAGCAAAGGAACAAGGTCCATTTCTTATGCTACCTCAAGGACTACTTCCATTTGGGAAAATCTCTCCATAAAAAATGGCTTTGGTTTTAAAGCTGAAATTCAACATAGAAGAGCAAAAGATACACGGAAAGCAAGGAAGAAAGAAGAGAGAGAGAATAAAGGAAGGACAGTGGGAAAGAAAGAAGTGGGAAAACAAGAACAAAACACTGTTTTTTAAAAAATATATTTCATTGATTATGCTATTACAGTTGTTCCATTTCCCCCCTTCACTCCCCTCCACCTGGCACACCCCCTCCCACCCACATTTCCCCCCTTTAGTTCATGTACATGGGTCATACATATAAGTTCTTTGGCTTCTACATTTCCTATACTATTCTTACCCTTCCCCTGTCTATTTTCTACCTTCCATCTATGCTACTTATTCTCTGTACTTTCTCTCTCTCTCCCACTTCCCTGTTGATAACCCTCCATGTGATCTCCATTTCTGTGTTACTGTTCTTGTTCTAGTTGTTTGCTTAGTTTGCCTTTGTTTTTGTTTTAGGTGTGGTTGTTAATGATTGTGAATTTGCTGTCATTTTACTATTCATATTTCTTATCTTCCTTTTCTTAGATAAATCCCTTTAACATTTCATATAATAAGGTATTGGTGATGATGAACTCCTTTAACTTTACCTTATCTGAAAAGCACTTTATCTGCCCCTCCATTCTAAATGAAAGCTTTGCTGGGTAGAGCAATTTGGATATAGGTCCTTGCCTTTCATGACTTTGCATACTTCTTTCCAGCCCCTTCTTGCCTGTAAGGTCTCTTTTGAGAAATCAGCTGACAGTCTGATGGGAACTCCTTTGTAGGTAACTGTCCCCTTATCTCTTGCTGCTTCTAGAATTTTCTCCTTCTTTTTAATCTTGGCTAATGTAATTATTATGTGCCTTGGTGTGTTCCTCCTTGGGTCCAACTTCTTTGAGACTCTCTGAGCTTCCTGGACTTCCTGGAAGTCTATTTCCTTTGCCAGATTGGGGAAGTTCTCCTTTATTATTTGTTCAAATAAGTTTTTCACTTGATTCTCTTCCTCTTCTCCTTCTGGCACCCCTATAATTCAGATGTTGGAACATTTAAAGATGTCCTGGAGGTTCCTGAGCCTCTCCTCATTTTTTTGAATTCTTGTTTCTTCATTCTTTTTTGTTTGGTTGTTTCTTTCTTCCTTCTGGTCCACACCATTGATTTGAGTCCCAGTGTCCTTCCCATCACTATTGGTTCCCTGTACATTTTCCTTTATTTCACTTAGTGTAGCCTTCATTTTTTCATCTAATTTGTGACCAAATTCAACCAATTCTGTGAGCATCCTGATAGCCAGTGTTTTGAACTGTGCCTCTGATAGGCTGGCTATTTCTTCATTCCTTAGTTGTATTTGTTCTGGAGCTTTGATCTGTTCTTTTGTTTGGGCCATTTTGTTTTGATGTGCCTATTATGTAGTGAGGAGCGGAGCCTTGGGTATTCACCAGGGCAGGGCAATCCATGATGCTGGGTATGTGGGGGATGGGTCTGGGAGGGACAATGGTGCTTGTTTTGCTCTCTGCTGGATTTCAGTCACATTCCCCACTACCCACCAGCAAATTGGGCCCTTCTGGTGCTGATTACTGGGTGGGTGGGTAGATGGGTTTGTGTACATTCTAGGACCCTGTGGGTCTCTCCAACGAACTCTCCCACGAGGCTGGGAGTTTCTCCCGTTTCCTCAACACCGCCAGGTGTTTTCAATCCGTGGTTTGAGGCTTTATTTCCCTGAGCTGGGGCCCTGGGTTGTGCAGTCAGTCCCAATCCCCAGTTGTTTCTCCCAGTTTATCTGCATGCGAACGTGAGACCACCCTGTCCACAATCCGCTGCCTTGTTGAGTTCACCCACTGCTGCCTTGCTGGCCAGCTGAAGCCCTGTGTGCCCACTCCACAATCTGCCACCTCACTGGGTCCACCAGTCACTGCCTTGCCATGAGTCCCCTCTGCCTGGCTGCCCATCTCCACCCCTCCTACCAGTCTGGATGGATGTTTCTTCTTTAACTCCTTAGTTGTCGGACTTCTATACAGTTAGATTTTCTGTCGGTTCTGGTTGTCTTTTGTTTTTAAATTGCTGTTGTCCTTCTTTTGGTTGTGCGAGGAGGCACAGTGTGTCTAGCTATACCTCCATCTTGGCAGGAAGTCTCTAAAACACTTTTTCTGTGTAAGAAAAATGCTTTCTATGTTCAAGGCACTCTAGTGGCCTCCAAAGAACAACTGAAAAGCAGAAAAAACTGTTCCCACCTTTGGGTCACTTATTTCCCAGCCATTTAATACATGAAGTTAGAAATAAAAATGATTTTAGCCAATCAGTCTTCAACTTGAATATAGGGTATATATTTTTAGCTACAGATTCCATGTTGTAACTCCCTTCTCCAGATTAGTGAATGATTCAAAAACTGCCAGGACACATCTCGAGACCAGATGCTTGTAAAAATGAACACTTATAAGTCATTTACAGAGAGACAGTCAAACAGGCCTCTGCGGAATGGGATCACCCAACGCATATTCAGAGAAGCGCGTATCCCAATGCTATGCTGAGTTTGGGCCTTTTGCCAGCTTTTGTATTCCAAGAAGAATGCATTTCAGCTTTTGGAAAGGTTCTTCTATGTGTATGAAGCTATCTCCAAAAAACTTATTTTCCATCATTTCCAAGAAGCTCACACCTGAAACTGCCGGCTACACTAGTTATCTTATGTGGGATTCCCTAAGTGTAAGTCACCATTGTCAGTCAATAAAATTTTGACAGAGTAAATGGGAGAGAGTCCTAGAAGAAAACCTGAATAAACATTGTATATGTCTGAATCTGACTGGTTTGGGCTTAAAGTGCAAAGATACTTTATAACATACTTAAGCTAGGAGCACTATGCAAAATGTTTCGTGAGTGTGGCACAGGCACTGACCAATCAGAATGCCTGTGGGAGGGTTCTGAAGCTCCCCTGACTGGCCCAGCATTAGCCTTTTAGCTGCTGGAAGTCTGGGGATGCTTCTAGCTTAAGTGGCTAGAAGGCTGGGACACACGCAAGGCTTAAACAATAGCTATTTCAATATTTTAATAACTGACAGTGTTCTACCAGTGCCTACCAGCTGGATGTCAGGAGATCGCTCCCATTAACTGTTTCACATATGTGGACATACCTTGGACTAAGCAGGCTTTTAAAAGTTTTGATTTATAAGTATTAGCATAAATCTACACAGAAATGAAAAACTCAATGCATTTTTTAAAAAACAAAGGTTATTGGATTAATGGTTTAGGAAATTAAGAAAAATATTAAACATAGTGGAGTGCCTTATGAATTGTTTGTGGGCCATATGGAGACATTTGGTTAAACCATGGATCCCAAGGGTATTCACAACAAACTGATACCATACTGATGACATTTCCCAGTGGTTCGAGAATAGCTGTCCTTGTCCAAACTTATACCAATGAACTAGAAAATGGAGACAATTTGTGCAGTGGACATCTGTTACTGCTGCCATTCCCCCCACCCTGCCTGCCTTATTGGTAAGAGAATCCTTTCCTCTGGTGGGAATTATGTTCCATGTGGGTTTTGTGAGATAAACTCAACTCCTTCTACCACTGGATTCTGTTCACCATCGAGTCTTGGCTAGAGTACCAGTCACCATGTGATTGGTTTCTGGATAGCCTGTGATTCAAGGGGAAGGTAATTTAAGTGCTTCATAGAATTTTCTACTGGGGAATAAGTTCTTTCCCTCCTGGGGCAAGTAAGCTATTAGGAGGTAAGTCTTACACTGTTCATGGCCATTATGCTCAAGAAGATTCTTAAGTAATAAAAATAGCAGTAGATGTATTTAGAACAATTTTTTAATCTTGCATTTGCACTTGTATCCATCATGCTTTAAAAAGTACGTCACATGATGCTCAGTGATGCTCAGAGCATCTAAGCATTCTTAGATGCTCAGATGTATTAGAAGTTTGATGGCTCAACCTTGAATCTTCAGAAAGTGATCAAGAAATTCCTGAAAATATTTCAAGTAACCAAGATGCCCTTTCCAAAAGTGCATCAAATAATAACTATTAAAAATCAAAATGGTATAGAAATATACCTTTCATTCATCAGTCTCAGAGCACTTATGACACAATAATGATCTTCATTAAAAAAATGAGGCAGTAATCTCCTCTGAGCAAAACAGCGTAGCCATGCACATGTACATAACACACTTCTGTGGTCCCAGGTGTTGATAAAGGCAGTAAAAGAAATACAAAAGCCAATAAAACACACACAGGCATCAAGTCTTCAGGGAGCCTACTTTGAAGATCTTACTGCTATACAGCCATATTCCATAGAAACGTCCGAGCTGAAGACAGAAGGCAGTTTCTGTGTTAAATGAACCCCACGCAACCCTGGAGAAATCGTCTGTCTAGGTGTCCAGGACCGATTGAGCGCTGGTACCAGGAATGAACCAGGGTGGCAGAACTCGGGCAAGAGCAACGCAAACTGTCATCACTTCAGTAGAGCCACACAGATGGAATTAAGCTCATTAAACATGAGTTTGAAATAGCTGTAGTTTTTACTTCTGCTTAGCTTGTATGAAGTTCCTAAAATAGAAACTGTAATGATTTCTTTCGCATCTCCCTACAATATATAGTTTAGTGCTCAGGAATCCTCCTTTATTACTTAACCTCCATAAGAGGTTGACTTTTTCCTATGTATATGGTTGACAGGTTATACTGGCTACCATTTTAATCTTCAGGTTTAAATTTACTTAATTCCTGCTGATAGGTTCAATGACAAACTTCAGGCTTCCACCCCCACCGAATCCCACCGCTGACTCTCAGCAGTCCATTCCTGACCATCTTCCAACCCACCATCACTTCTAGTTACCTTCTGCTTAGATATCCTAAAAAGTAGGTGTGAGCATGTCATTCTCATTCAGCATTTTAACAATTTAAAAACTAACACAATTTAAAAAACAAATCAGAACTAACAAAACCCCCAACCGTGATGGCTTCCCAAAGCTTAAGTTTAACATCCCTTCTTGCTCCCCTCACCCCTTTGCTTAATCTAGGCAAAATGTATCACTTTCTCCTTTTGTAGCCTAGGCTAACATTGTTTTCTCTGCCTGAAGTACCCACCTCTAACCATATATTCATCACGTATTTAATAAACATTACAAGTGTCACAGACTGATGGGCAGGCAAAAGGAAGGAATCGAGTCTATCAGGCGTAATAAGGTTGCACGTCCCATCTAAAAGGGGCAGCATTGCTCTGGCTGGTGTGGCTCAGTAGATTGAGTGCTGGCCTGCGAACCAAAGGGTCACTGGTTCAATTTCCAGGCAGGGCACATGCCTGGGTTGTGGGCCAGGTCCTCAGTAGGCGGTGCATGAGAGGCAACTACACAGTGATGTTTCTTTCCCCTTCTCCCTCCCTTCCCCTCTCTCTAAAAATAAATAAATAAAATGTTTTAAACAAACAAACAAACAAATAAAAGGGGCATCATCTACTCAGGACTTGAAAATTGCTGCCAAGCAAGCATTATGGCAGGAATTCAGCCTTTCTCAATTTTCAATGTTTGCAACAAATATTTAAAAAACCTAAAACCTGTTCTGTGTACTACCATGTGTCTAACAAATAAAATACAACTTTAGGTTGCTCGTGCGGACCTTGATGTTAGTTGCACTAGGCCTAGGCCTTAGGGCTTCCCGGAGACTAGTCAGGGCCACCAACTGGAGTGGTTCACTTTTGGGTATCAGCACGAATGCTAGTACAGGCAGGAGTAAACCTGCCCTTCACTCAGCTCTCATAATGCTCTGTTTACATGGCACCTGCCACAGTTTATGCTCGTCGCTAAGTGTTTATGCCTTTGAACCACCAGATCCTAGAGGAGAATGGCTGTTGCCCTCATCCTGTCTTGGCACCACTAGTTCACTGTGCTAACAGTGGAGGCTTAATTATAGCTGTGTCTATAGAGAGGTATCTTCATGCCAACTTGATTTCAAACTTTAGAGTCACTTTGTACTTTTTCCTTTCCTAAATCAATATTATATTTTGATTAGGCACCTTGGTTTAAAATAGGCCATCACTAAAGAATTTGTCTCTTTTGCAAACCTAAATATGCTTTGAGTCATATTTTAGTTGTACACCATAATCCTAATGTTTTTCTACACAAGTTCCTTGTAAGATGGTGGTCAAAATAACGACAGTTTAGAGATATCTCTGGCAAATTCAAGAAGCCATTTGGGTATAAAATGGAAGTTTTCACTTGGGAAAGTGTATTCTTTTGTTAATTTCAGGCTGTAACTTTTCCCCATTTAATAGAAGCACTAAAAAAGTCAGCTTTAATTTTTGCTACAGTTCTTTAATTTCTAGTTATGCTATCTAAGCATGCTCACAAAACTAATTTAAGCTGGGCATTTCCAGACTTAGAGGATGTCAATTATTCTTAGTGGACCAAGAAACTCTCATTTCACTAAGCATTTCCTGAACATTGCTACCTATTTCATTCCTCAATTGATCCACTTTCTAGACACAGACATTGTCCCATTATAAGGTCCTCCACAGCTGCCACTGAAAAGTTCATAAACATCAATTCTGCTGAACAAAAACATGTTTTGGCCGTTAGCTAGATGTTCTCAAAATAAAGTATGGTAAAAACATGTCCTCCTTATCTGTATAACCAGTAAGTTAGAAGCCCAGCCCTGTTTCAGGAGTTCAAGATTTAACACCCATCATTTATTTTATTCTACAACTCTCCATGAGGTGATTATGTGCACAAATTCACCTCTGTGTGGACACTTGACCCCTTTACACTGAAACTCCATGCCATGCGTCCATCAGCATACGTGTGTGCTATGAGTACTCAACTGGAAAGCTTACCTGCAGACTGTTGAAAATGACAAAGAGGACCGACATCCAGAAGTGTCTGTAAGCCATGTGCAGGCCTCCCCAAAGCCATGTCACAGAAATCAGGGCAAAGAGATACAAAACCAGGGGAATTTCTAGAAATCATAAAAAAAGAAAGAAATTTTCAGTT
Source organism: Carollia perspicillata (assembly GCA_004027735.1). NCBI lineage: Eukaryota > Metazoa > Chordata > Mammalia > Chiroptera > Phyllostomidae > Carollia > Carollia perspicillata. The sequence goes on from PVKM010040570.1 coordinate 10,394, forward strand.
TGATAATACAGCATCATCACACATATATGCAAAATTATTTTTGACTCCTTTCTTGTGATACTCTATGTCTAAGTACTCATTTTGAAAGAACAACCTTGGGAATCTCATTCTAATGCCAGAGAAGAGAAGGCACATTGCTGATTCTACCTTCTTCCTGTGTTACTGGTAGGCCCAGGGACAGGGAAGAGGGAGAACTGTTCCTCTCCAAGACTACCACCTGCTGGACTGTTATGGAAGTTACACGAACAACTGTGGGAATAAAATCACTTTTAAATCCCAGGTAAATTTTAAAAGATAGCTCCACTAGAAAATGGCAGGAAGGTATTAATGTACTTTCAAAATTAGTCTAGTCCAACTCTATATTTTGAAACAGAAACAACATAAAAACTTTTGTGTTTGATGGAAAAAAATATACTCATGTCTTTTATTCTAAGAAGATACCAAACCTTATAGCTAGTGTCAAGAGCAAGGATAAAGTCACAGGATTTACTACTGTCAACACTGAGCTTATTCTATCCAACATTTTCCCGGGCAATTTGTTTCAATACTTTTCAGAACAGGTTTCTTCAAGGCCAAAGGATTTCATCACCCCTCCCACTTGTTTTTGATATTTGGGTTTTAGAGTAACAACCTTAAAGAAAGGATTTCAATATTTAAATGACTAGCTGTATAAAGATTTGAAAGTGAATCAGATCTTAGCAGCTGCAAATAAATACATTTTCAAGTTGTTAAAAACATCCTTCTGGAGCACACCACTGACAACTCTCAGGACAGACCTGGAAGTCCATATACATAGCTACCCACTACCACCAATTAACACCTAAAGTCCACATGTGCTGGAGCAGTTAGAACAACTAAATAGAACTGTCATGTTGAAGATTGCCAACCTGGTCCCCCATCATCACCCTCTGTATACTTTAATGAGCATTTTCTACAAAGACATTCTCCTACGCAAACACAATACAGCCATCAAATCAGGACATTAGCACCGAGGTGTTACTACCACCCTCAGGTCCCATTCAGTGTCTGCCAGCTATTCCAGCAGTTTCCTTCGCAGCAGAAGGACCCAGCTGTCCTGTTTCTGCAGCCTCCTTTAATCCTGGTAAATTCCCCTGTGTGTCCTTGGTTTTTGTGACTCTTGACACTTTTGAAGATGACCAGCCAGTGGCACAAAAGGCCAAATATTGTGTGATTCCACTTACACGAGGTGCCTAGAGTAAGCAAATTCACAGTGATGCCAAGTACGACAGAGGTCAGCGGGGGCTGTGCTAGGGCGAGGGAGTTACTGTTCAACGGGTAGAGAGTTTATGCTCGGGAGGATGAAAAAGTTCTGAAAATGCATAGAAGTGACGGTTGCACAACACTATGAATGTACTAATGCCACTGGATTGTGCGTTTAAAATGGTTAAAATGGTAAACGTTATGTTATGTGTATTTTACCACAAGTAAGAAAGGGAAGACTACGCCAAAGAAGGCAGACTTGTGTCAACATTAGGTGTCCCTACCAGGGAAAATAAATCAAATCCTCAAAGTACTTAATTTAGCAAGAAGTCACTGGTGTGAAAAACAAAGTAGTTTGAAAAGGTAGTGAAAGAAATTACTTGTGAAAAGAAAAAAAAAAGCAGCAAGTGGATGTGTCATTTAGTGCTACTATCACTGAGAGAGTCTGCTCAGGGGAGTTGGGAAACGCCACTGAGAAGATATAAAACCTCTTTATTTTTTAGTAGAAAATATAATTTCAATGAATTTAATTGCCAGTTTTAAAGAAAGTATGGTGCTATATTATCTCTTTTCTTCGTAATTGCAGCCTTAGCAGTTATCGCTCTGCACCAATGACAACAATAAAGGCTTTATTATGGAAATCGCGCCTCATTTACATGAGGCTGACATTTATTCTGTGTTTACAATCTTCTAAAGTACTTGTTTTCACTTTACCTCACTGACCTTCTGATTCGAACAATTTGGATGTGCTACTAAAACAAACTCATCAACAGAAAACAAGGAACACGACTGTGAAATAGTGTGGGTTTAAGATATGTATGGGTCTATTTACAACAACAGGCATGCATTATTTTAAATTAGAAGAAAAAGTAATTAAAAAAAGGATATCGAAAGGTCTTATTTTTAAAATATGGCTCTAAATTAAGATACTTAATTGATCTGATCCGTTTCTTCGAGAGAAAATATCGTGCTCTCGAGCTTTCTTAACACTAATTCCACAATGTGTAGTTCTACCCACAGTGGTCACAGCCAATAAACCTAAATTAATAGAAAAGACAACAGGACGCTGCCCTGGCAAGTGTGGTTCGGTGGACTGAGTGCCAGCCTGAGAACTGAAAGGTTGATGGTTTGACTCCCAGTCGGGGCACATGCCTGGGCTGTGGGCCAGGTCCCCAGGTAGGGGTATGTGAGAGGCAACTGATGGATGTATCTCTTGCACATTGATGTTTCCCTTTCTCTCTTTTTCCCTCTCTTCCCCTCTCTCTCGAAGTAAATAAATAAAATCTTAAAAAAAGAGAAAAGAAAGGACAGGGCACATATTTCACGGAACTGCCAAATCAGCGTAGCATACTGTATGTGGAACAAATAACACACTTAAGGATTAGATCTAAAGATTGTCCAAAGAAACACTCCATACCTAACTCATGTACCCATTTACCTCATTCCTACCTTTGGATCGCTAGTCCTATATTTGGTTCCAATTTTAGAATTTTCTTTTTGCTTCATTACTTCAAATACATTCCCAAGAGAGTTCTTAAGAACTCACTTGGGCCCTGGCTGGTGTGGCTCAGCTGGTTGGAGCATCTTCCCATCAATTGGAGAGTCACAGGTTTGATTCCTGGTCGGGGCACATGCCTAGGATGCGGGTTTGGCCCCCAGTTGGCAAGTGCGAGAAGCAACTGATGGATGTTTCTCCCTCATATTAATGTTTCTCTCCCTGTCTCTTTCCCTCCCTTCCCCCTCTCTCTGAAATCGATAAGCATGTCCTCAGGTGAGGATAAAAAAAA
>PVKM010040571.1:0-13419 GCA_004027735.1 Carollia perspicillata
TAAACTGCAATTTCTTATCCCAATTATCTCTCATTCTACTTTGAAATCTTGTATTGTGGCCCCATAATATCTAATTTTTACAGATAATTTGTACCAAACACTTTTATTTAACTTGCAGGGGTTAACAACTTGATATCTCTCAGTGTCATTGCCTCATAATGTAAGTAGGTGGCTTTTAATCTTTTATCATTATCTTCATCAACTTTACATAATATAAATATTGTCTCTCCCCTCAAAATCTGGTAAAATTGTCTGGGCCTGGTGCTTTTTCAAGGGTAGCTATTTGCCTATCTTTTCAGTGTCTCCTATGACTATATTTTATTCAGCTAGTCTATTTTTCTTAGGGCAAATTTGATTATTTATATTTTAAATATTTGTATATATTTGCAAAAATACCTATCAAAATATATATACCAATTTCAATATCTTCTATGTCTCATGTTGCTGACAGTTGCATACTGGTTTCTCTTTCAGTACTAATTTACTGAAGAATTAGTCCTTTCATTTTCTTTCAAAGAACCGGATTTTTGTTTTATTTCTTAATTCTATTTTAGGGGAGTGGGAAAGTATAATCTATTCCATTGATTTCAGTTTCTTTCCTCCTTTACTAGCTTTTTCACTTAAAAGCTTAATGCACTATTTTTAATAGTTCTATTTCCTCATAAGTAAAATTTAAAGCTATGATTTTCTTCTGATCCCTTAGCATAGGTTTTAATATATGTCGCTCTATTTCTAAAAAGTGTTTAATTTTATTGTGATATCCCCCTCTAACCCATGTGCTTTTTTCTTTAATAGTAGAGATCAAGGAGAGCATTTTCATTTATTTCATTGCGTTATGATTAGTAAATACGTCTTGCATGGTTTCAGCTTTTTCAACACTTGAGATTTCATTTGCCATCTCACACATGGTTAGTTTCTACCAGTATTCCATGTGACTTTCAGAATTACGCACTTTTTCTATTTTAAATATAGTTATGATTAATCTTGGTAACGGTGTTCTTCAAATCCTCTACATCAATGAGTTTTAGTCAACTTGATCTGTCAGTCCCTGAGAAAGGTATATCTGTAGTAACATAACCACTGATTGTTAATGCATTAAAAATCTTTGTATGCACATTCCTCTGAGTATATGCATGGGTATATGTCTAAGTTAAGAGCAAACTGTGATCACTTACTGAATTGCTGCTTTTGGGATTGAAATATCCCTCTTCTAGTGCTTTTTATACGTATACATATACGAGGTCTGTCTGGAAAAAGTCCAGCCATTGTTAATATAGGGAGAATGGTTTGCACAACATTGATAAAACCTGGCAGCCAAGGAGCTCCTGGACTGGAATGCGCAAGCATAAACAATGACAACTTCACTGTACTAGTCAGTGGGGGCAGTAGATGCCCTTGAGGGAGCATGTGTACTGTGTGGCTGTCACAATGAATCTGCATCAAGTGTTGCATTAAGCTTGAATATTCCCCCACAGAAACTATTTGGATGATTTGGAATATTCCCCCACAGAAACTATTTGGATGATTGGATGAAACTATTTGGATGATTCCCCCACAGAAACTATTTGGATGTCACAGCTGTGGGCAACTGGTGATTGTCAGCTTCATCACAACATACCTGCTCATTCATCACATCTCATGCACAGTTTTTCAGCAAAACATCAAATCACCCAGGTGACTCAGCCCCCTTACAGCTCAGATTTGGCACCCTGCAACTTCTGGCTTTTCCCAAAACTAAAATCACCTATTTTTTAGATTTTATTTATTTATTTTGAGAGAGAGGGGAAGGGGAGAGGGAGAGAAACATCAATCAGTTTCTTCTCACTCACAGCTGGGGACCTGGCCTACAGCCCAGGCATGTACCCTGAGTGGTACTCAACCTACAACCTGTTTCACAGGCTAGCACTCAGTCCACTAAGCCACACCAGCCAAGGCTTAAAGTCACCTTTGAAAGGGAAGAGATTTCAGACCATCCATGAGATTGAGGAAAATACAATAGGGCAGCTGATGGCAATTAGATATGTGTGGGGTCCCAAGGTGCCTACTTTGAAGGGGACTGAGGCATCATTGTCCTATGTACAATGTTTCTTGTATCTTGTATCTTCAATAAATGTCTCTATTTTTCATCTTTTTGGACAGACCTTGTATATTGTTTCTATATATTTAAACCTATGCTTTTCTAACAACTTCTAGATTAATAATATCTATATCCTCTTCCTGAATGTAATTTAATTCTTACTTAGCTTGTTCATTTCTCTTCACTCTTGTCAACCCATGACAGCATAACCTGGAATTGGAATTCCAGATTTAAAAAAAAAATTAATGGGGAGGGGTAGCCACACCAAAAGATGTCTGTATTTGAAGTCACTCTAATAGTTTTGAGCTCTTGTTTCTTCAAAACAGTAAGTAAAATGTGGAGCAGAGAACATAAATGTAAAATATTTTGTAATCACAGGCTTACCTAAACAAAAAACCTTAAAATCCAAACCTGAATTGCTAATCAAAATGGAGGAGAAATTTCAGTGCAGACCTGATGGATTCAATAAATCACTGCTTCTTGTATGGCCCTGATTATCACATTGGTACCTGTATCTGGCCTCACAACACTGAACATCTATCATTTATGGCACATTTCTTTTTAAATTTGTATTGCAGGTAATTTGGTATGTGTATTGTATCTTGTTGTTAGTTGAACCTTTGATTCATCTTTCTCCTACCACCTGATTTCTAATTTCTTAGTGAAGTTACTCCACTATAAAATTAGCTAGATGAATAAAGACCAGTTGTTCTAAGACTGAAACAATTTTTTTTAGAATCTAAACTTACTTATATTTAGGAAATATTTCACTGGATACACAGACAGCCACCTTTGCTTCCGGTGTCCCATATGTTCCTCTTAGAATTTTTTCTTATTCTTGCTGGAATATAACTCCAGAAATTTTTTCAGAAGGGTCTTAAAAATTACCCACACTTAGATGATAGTTTGATTGAACATAGAAATTTAGTTTCTAAATTATTTTCCCTAGATTAAAAAAAATACTGTTTTATTATCTTCTTACACATACAGCATTGCCAAAATAAGAAGTCTGATATAAACTTGAGTCCTATTTCTTTTTAAGAATTTTCTCAGGGGGTCATCTCCTTAACTCGTGTGTTATGAAATTTATCATTAGGTCTCTAGGTGAAGGTCCTTTTAATTTACCTTTCTATGCTCTGCATTTAATGGGACCTCACAGTCTGAGGATGTATGTACATATGTATATGTATAGATTCTGTGAAATAGTGTTTAAAAATTTTATCTAAGAAATTTTCTGTACATCCACTCAGGCTATCCACTGCACAACTTTGGGGACACCAGTCACAAAGTTTATAATTTAAATAGCTCCAATTTGAACACTGTTCAGTAGACCTGTATGTTATTTCTTAAATTATTTTTATTCTTCTCACATTCTTATTGGATAAATTTTGTAACATCTGAATCTATCCGTTTAACTTTTTTTCTTATTTTCCATCTTTATATCTTTTTACATGCTTTTTGGGGAAGGTTTCTGGCTTTCTCTTTCAGCTCCCATATTTTCTTGTAGCTATTCCTAATCTATTTTGTATTCAATTCTATTGTTGAATTTTTGTATCAATATCCACATTTTAAATTTCTAAGATCTTTAAATAATTGTTCTCAAACTTTTCTCCCATCTGCCAACTTTTTTTTTGGTCAAGTTTCTCTAAATTAGAGGTGGAAGATGGGAGAAATGCAACATGTGTTTAGTACCCGATCTTGAATTAGTAGATACCACCACTGGTACATTAGAGATGCAAAAACTGGCCTAACACTCAACAGGGCTTTCCTACTAACAACAACAACTAACATGTGAAATGTTTATTGTCAAGTCTAAGCATTTTTATATGTATTTACTCATTTACCTTTCATGGAAGCATTACTATTACCCCCAAGTTAAAGATGAAGACACAAACAGAGAAAAACTTGCCTTAATCTCTCTGGTAGAGAAGGGCTAGACTACAAATTTAGGTGACTTGTCTAAAGAGCCTGCTTGACTTTTGGATCACTTTTAGGAAATTACCCATTTTAAAAATGAAATATTTGTCTAAAAGTCATCACAGAAGATTAAACTGTCATTTTTAGGGATTTCTATACATACCATAGTCCATTGACTAATCCTTGAAAAGATGACTTTATCAATCTGGATGACATTTGACCTGACCAGGCAAACCAGTTTCTACACTTGCACTGCTTGCTTTCTATTTAAAGCTCCTCATCTTAATTCCATCCCCCTTTTTTGTCTGCTGAAATGCCCCTCCCTTCTCATCCAAGTTTACAGCATTGGAAAAGCAGCACCTCACACTAGGCTGCAAAGGCTCCACCCTAATCTCCTATGTTTTGGCCACAAAGCTACATAGGCTTAAGGGAAGCTACAAAATGCTCTATTTTATCTGCCCTTCTCAGGATTTTTAAATCTCTAACATGAGTTTTAACTGGGTCAATTATTAAAGGAACTTAGAGTGTTCCAGCTTAAAGGAGCAAGAAAAAATGAAGGACAGTATAGGCAGATTTATTGGCATACTTGAACCTACCATCCTCAGATCCATTTGGGTTCTACGTCTATGGTCTGGGCAGTCAGTCAACAAACTTTCAGTGAGAACCTGTTTTATAATAGGCACTGAGAGAGACTTTGTGGAAGATTCTAAAGTACCCAAAGAAGACAACCACAAGCAAAACAATGAAAAAGATAGGGAACAAGGCTACACAGTTCACAAAGCTACATGGTTGTGAATTCATTGTGCAAGGAATAAAACCTTTAAAGGACAGACTTCCCTGTGAACTCGAATGGGATGGGAAGGCTTTACAGAGTGAGATTTGAACAAGATTCTAAAGAACTAGCAGGTTGATAGGGTTTGAATAGTCTGGAGGTCCAGAAAAATGATGATAGAAGCACAAAGAGATGTTTAAGATGTATAAAATGGAGGGCTGGTGGAAATGAGTGAAGTTTTGGCCAGTTGGTAGAAGGCCTTTAGTTACAGGATAAGGAATTAGGGTTTAACCTTAATGGATAATTGATAGCTTTTGATTAAGTGAGCAAATTGACAATGCTCTAACACTTCAGAAGACTGAGAAATATTGCTCTAGTGCTGAAGAAGAGAGCATCCAGACTAAGATCCTAGGTGAGACCAGACATAACTCTTAGTTTGTGTGGATAGAACACCTGGGCCTTCTCATTTCTTGAGTGAATTTTCCTATCATAAGATGACTCACTGAGAAGCCCAGTTTACCGGCGAAAAAAAATTATATTACAGTCCAATTTATACAACTTTTAACTGGATGTAAATTTGAACTCTTCAGTTGTAATTTAGTAAAATTCATTTTAAGCACAAGATTGTCATGTAAATTCCTCCAAATTTGTCAAGAATGGCCTCATCTCAAGGCCGATCGAGTGAATTGGAAACTAAGAATTTCCTTTGCCTTGAGGGTAGATTTTATTTGATAAAACATCAACAAGCCTTTGTCAGAATGTCTTGAGTTATGCAAGTTTTGAACAAGAGGTCCTTAAAAACTCACCCCATGTGTTAACTGGACTTTTGTACATCATACCCCCAAAACCCTATTGAGAAAAACGAAACACCTGGGGACACTAAAACGCCCTCCGGTTTCCACCTCATCAGGAAACTTCAGGAGAGGCACCTGGACGTTTCACAAGCACGAAGGTGATTCTTTGCAGAAATGTTAAGTCTGTGTACTGCTCAGCTTCCACCAACGGCAATATTGGCTGGGTAGGAGTGAGGGAAGGCTTGATCAAAATAAAGACTAAGTAAATTCTGAAAGGTATTTGGTTTCTGGGTCTCACACTACACAGGAGGCGACATTACGTCCCAGGTTGTTTACCGGCCGTCCTAGGGATTATAGGATACTTACTATAGCAACACCCTTGGCCCCTACCCGCTAAATTCAAGTAGTTAATATCCCTTTCCTAAGTGATAACAAGCATGTTTGTCTCTGGTTATTGCCAGATGGCCCCAAAATGCCTGATAGTTACTGAACAAGAAGATAGAGTAAGGTGGCTAGATTTGGACCCTTTGCTTGGATTTTTAGAAGGTTAAGGTTTTTATCTATATGCGCTAGTAAAAAGCTTCAGCACTTATTTGAAGAGCACTTAGGGACACAGGGAGTGGCAAGAGCCCTCACCACTCAAGTCGTACCAAACAATGCCAACGCTGTACTGTGGGTTCTGTACACTTCTACTAAAATGCCAATTAAGTACCGACCATTGAGAACTAATCACTTAACAGCACTAAGATTCATGCCACTAGACAGCACTGAACTACAGAAGATCCCCTAGTTTTAGGAAGCCAACTACCCTTTATCACAGTCCCAGTCTTGCCCTAGAAACAAATACCCTGAACAAGACCCAACCCACTCAACCAAAAGCTTACCAATCTCACAAGCGTTTACAGCCACTTCTTGTAATTGAAGTGGCTCTGAAAAGAGCCTTTGGGGTAAAAAGTAGCTGGTTCTATTACGTCTCCTGCGCACTTTTACTTCGAGCTGGTGTACTTGGTGACTGCCTTGGTGCCCTCCGACACGGCGTGTTTGGCCAGCTCGCCGGGCAGCAGGAGGCGCACGGCCGTCTGAATCTCCCGGGAGGTGATGGTCGAACGCTTGTTGTAATGCGCAAGACGAGAAGCCTCTCCGGCGATACGCTCAAAGATGTCGTTGACGAAGGAGTTCATGATGCCCATAGCCTTGGACGAGATGCCGGTGTCCGGGTGAACTTGCTTCAGCACTTTATACACGTACACAGAATAGCTTTCCTTCCGGCTGCGCTTGCGTTTCTTCCCATCCTTCTTCTGAACTTTCGTAACAGCTTTCTTGGAGCCCTTCTTGGGAGCAGGAGCAGATTTTGCAGGATCCGGCATTTCCGCGAGTAATAACACCACTCACCAGTAAAAAACCAACCGCAAGTACAACCGAGTTAGCTGCGTGCCTCTTATAGAGCCTACATGCAAATGAAGACTCGCACAGTACTGAGTTTTCATTGGTTACTTCCAACAGTGGCGTCATAGAGGTGGAGTCCATGTTAATAAGATGCTGCTCGCTCTCCCTCAGTGGTCATTAGAACGAAAGTCTTGTTAGCCAATCAAAATGTTCCATTTCACACTAATCAGTAAATTATGTCAAGTGATAGTTTCTAGTTTGTGGGTTTTGTTTGCTGTTGGCTTGCACTTTCCAGGTAGACTGATGTATGGAAGAGATCTACAGCGCTGGCTAAACACGTTAAGTATCTTATTGCAGTTTTGCTCTGTGCATTTTATTTTAAACTTCCAGGTATTATTTCCCATAAGTTCCCTTTTTGGTTGTGCGCCACCTGTATTATGCAGTGAGGAACACACTAAAGTAAAAATGGGATTTATATACGTCTTAAGCAACCAACAAAAGGCTTACTAATTTTAAGTAACTGGTCTCTACTCAGACACGTCTTCGGGATCTTACACATCTACGAACTCGTTACAATGTCTCTTACCCCATTCTTATCAGTTAGAATCCTAACGAACTACCTGGGAAACAAGGATTTTAAGCTAACATCCAGCATGGTTCCAGAAACAATTTAAAACCTAGACAACCCGAAACTACTTTTACTTTCCAAAAGATGTCAACTTCTGCATTCATATTTAGGCTAACATTTTGAGATTCCACCTTTGAAAATGTTATTGGTAAAACCAAGTCTGGATTTTGATTTTTATATTTGGAGCTTAGAAATACAACTTTAATTTATCAACACGGGCGTATGATGTCGTACGGCATAACTGAAAACCCGGTACAGCACTTTTCAAGAAAACGTGGGTGGCTCTGAAAAGAGCCTTTGGATATTTGCTTAAATCGGTATGCTTTAAGCCCGCTCCCCGCGGATACGGCGAGCCAGCTGGATATCTTTAGGCATAATGGTGACGCGCTTGGCGTGGATGGCGCACAGATTGGTATCTTCAAAGAGCCCCACCAGGTAGGCCTCGCTCGCCTCCTGCAGCGCCATGACGGCCGAGCTCTGGAAGCGCAGGTCGGTCTTGAAGTCCTGCGCGATCTCGCGCACCAGGCGCTGGAAGGGCAACTTGCGGATCAGCAGCTCGGTCGACTTCTGGTAGCGCCGGATCTCGCGCAGCGCCACGGTGCCCGGACGGTAGCGGTGCGGCTTCTTGACGCCGCCAGTGGCCGGAGCGCTCTTGCGAGCAGCTTTGGTGGCCAACTGCTTCCGCGGGGCCTTACCACCAGTCGACTTACGTGCAGTCTGTTTAGTACGCGCCATGATGCCGCCGCTTTTATTCTACGTGGTTTAGACACGCTTATTTATACGCATAACCTCGCCTTGATTGGGCCAGAAAGCTACCAGGAATTTTCAGAACTGTGATCTCATTGGCTAGAATTCAATCCTTACTGGGATAGAAGATTGTTACGCTCTTTATAAAAAGATCTTCCCTTTAAATTGGGGTCATTCTTTTTTTTTTTTTTTTTAGATTTTATTTATTTTTAGAGAATGCAAGGGAAAGAGAAAGAGGGGGAGAGAAATACCAATGTGTGGTTGCGTCTCACACGTCTCCTAAGGGAACCTGGCCTGCAACCCAGGCATGTGGCCTGAGTGGGAATCAAACCAGCGACCCTCTGGTTCACAGGCCCACACTCAATCAAATGACCTATACCAGCCAGGGCTAAATTGGTGTAATTCTTATAAGAGCACATTACAAAGTGGTTTTGCACATTTGGAGCTTATATTTTAACAGGTTTCTTAGAAATACAAGCATGCCCTCCTGTAGTAGAAATTTAAAATATAGACAGAAATTGAAGCTAGCACTCTGCATCAGCCCCTGATGGCTCCCTGCTGGCTTCCGGGCTTCAGGCTATCACCTGTTGACTAGTTAGTTGATCCCCTGCCCCGGGCCCTGGATGCTCCCCAGCTGTTTCTTTGTCCTGGGCCCCGGACTAATCCCCTTCCTCTCCTGTGTCCTTGGCTTTTACAATTTTGTGTCTCCTGCTTGTACCACGAGACCTTTCCCCTCCCCACTTTGTTGCAAAGGTATTTAACCACCCACCTGACCCCTCCTCGGGGACCAGAATTTGGAAGCTGTCTCCTCGTGGCCCATTCGTGTAATAAAGGCTTACTCCGTCATCCCAGAGGGTGTAAGAGTTCGTTTTTCCACAACACTCCCACGGACTAGTGTAGGAGATCGTTCTGTGTGGCATGGGCCCAGCCCACAGTGGCAAACATTTACTGCAAAGTAACTGCCTAAATCCATGCTAAACATTCCAAGAACGGGTGTAACCGGTTCAGCCTCTTTTGCCTTTTCATTTGCAAATATCCCTCTTCTGTGATGTGATTATCGGCATTGGCTCCTTTGTTTTCTGTAAAAGGTAACCACAAAAAGCAGCCTGTACATGTAAATAAGGACCATCATGAAATGTGCAGAGAAACCGAGTAAAGGCCGGTCACGGGAAGGCCAAGGCTTTGCTCCCCTTGAGAGAAAAGCTGTGTTGTCCCTTTTCCTCCACAGGACTCGATAGTCTGTGTGAATGTCTCATTTCATCCATAATGACTCGAACAGTGTGGGCCGGTGTCCACATCAGAATAGGTCGCAGCCTGTATTTCGCCATGAGTAACCGCAACTCCTTTCCCATAGTTAATATTTACTCAGTGCCTGACACTGCGCTGAGTGCATTATGGCTGAGGTTCAGCAAAACAATAGTTAGTGGAAGGAACCAAAAGTTTAATGTGCATTTACTTGACTTCAGAATCTGTGCAAGGCCTATGCTGACCCGGTGGAACTTGCAGTCTCCTGCCTTTCTGTAGACTTTTCCCGCTGGGATGCTGTCCCCTCCGCATCCATTGGAATGATCACATAGGTGTTACAGATGAAACCTAAATCAAGGAAGACAAGACCAGAAATATTAATTCCTCCCTTACGAAGGTGAATAGTTTCTAAATAGTCCAATTACATTTCAGTCAGACTAGAAGTTAAAGATTAAAAACAAATAAACTATTCATGGATTACTAAATTGCCAGCGTGCCAGTGTCCTTCACTAAGGCGTTTTCTAAGGCTTAAAAGCTTTCTCTACAAGAAAATTGAAGATCAAAGACCTTTTCATTATTTCATATGCTTTGAAGTATTGCTCAGAAAATTGCATGTCATAAAACAGCACTTATGTAAGGTTACCAGTGCTTAAAGTTGCAATAAATATAAAACCTTGAAACAGCTGCCTATTATATTGAAACAGCACTGAATCCAAACCTTGTAAAAACTCAAACCTGAGAACTAAAGCAAGCCCAAAAAGCTTACAACTTACCTTGATGTCAATATGGATGATTATCTTCCCGCAGAAGTCAAAGTAAAATAAGTGATTGTGAGGGAATTCCCTGAACACGAAACACAATGTAGCAATTTGGTGTCTTTATATCTCCAAGAGCCCCTGGGGCAGCAGCCATCTCCTATTCTAGGGGAAAGATCTCAAATGTCAGGCAAAAGTACACCGGATGTGAGTAGCTGCTACCCCTTCCTGTGGTGGTTTGTAACGATGCCTTACATCTATAGAGCACAAATCAGTATTTTCAAATTCTCCTCTATGCACCATCACATTTAATCACAACTCTGTGAAATAGATGTTATTTTCCTCATTTTACAGATAAAGAAGCAGCCTCAGAGAAATTATGGCTTGTCTCAGATAGTAACCAGGCGTGCATAATATTCTAAAGTAAGAGAATGAAATGATCATGGATTTCCAGTTTCATCAGACTTAGGGTACCTTTTAAAACTCTGATGAACTCTCCCATCATGTAATCACATCACTTAATGTTTCTCAAACTTCTTCCACTGAACTATTCCAATCAGAAGAAATTATGGCGTCTAGATGACAGCCCAAAGCAGCTTGCCCAAATGTCACATTTCTTTGCGATGTTTTCTGTTTTTTGTGTTTTTTTTTGGCCGGGGGTGGGTGGGGCAGGGAGCAGGGGTTGTTGTTCTTTTTTCTAATGTATGCACTGTTGGCTATGCACTTTATATGAAAAAATAAAAGATTCTCAAGCTGTGTATTCACATAGAATCCAAAAGTCATGGGATTTATTTTACTTTTAGAACATAGAAAAGAAAATTTCAAGACTCTTTCTCTGGCTTAATAAAGGAATTGTATAAGAATTTTTACTTTTCAGAAAAGAAAGGCAAATTTAAATACTAACTCCAGGGCAGTAAATCAAATACAATAATGCATCAGAATAGTCAACTTCTAAGAAGTATATATGTTACTGGACAGGGACTGACCTGGAGCGGGTCTGCCTCAGGCCGGCCTGTAGTGTATGAGTTCTTGACTTTGTGTAGGAAAGATTTCAGAACAGGAGTCCAGGTGATTTTGAGAGCACATTTATTAAGGCTGGGACAGTAAAACAAAGGACTTAGGGTAGAAGAAGTAACAGGAGAGAGGCAAGGTGGTGCTCTGCTTTGGCTCCCTAGAAAAGTTACGGGAAAGGAGTGGTGAGCCAGCAGGGCTGCTTTCAGCTCACAGGGAAGTGAGAGAAAACAAAGGGGCCCGGAGACAGGATCAGGGGTAAGCTCAGGTCCAGCTGTGGCTGCCCAGTCATGCCCTGGCTGCAAGTCTCCTGGGGACCCTTGGAGTTTAGGAGGAAGTAGAAAGTTCATGCCCAGGAATGGGGAGGGGCGTGCTCTACAGCGAGCCGCCCTGAGTCTTTGTCCTGGGGATTTTGTATCTTTTTCTGTGGCTTAGAATCATAGGGGAAGCTGTCAGCAGAACATTCGTTAGTTTTTTCAGGTGCATTTTTCATGCTGATGTGTCAAAATGAGCATATACAGGATGTGGGAATATTCTTTGGTCTGTTACACTGTTTTACTTTTATCTTGGGTCTGTCTGGCTTTTAATGGGGTTTTTATTATTTGTTCCCCTGACTTCATCTGTCCTTGGTTTTATTTAACTGGCACAAGTGACATTAACTGGGTGTCTGTTCTCTCTTTTCCCAGACCGGAGAGATTTCAGCTAGGTGTTCTGTGGTTAGGGAGGAGACATATAAACCATTCACTCTCAAGTGTCCTTGGTTCTGGGAGAGAAGGTCTTGCAAATCATCAGCTGGCTATAAGTTGCTTAAACTATTTGGCCTTGTTTAATTTCCTTATCTCAGTTTCCCTATTCTACTTGCTCAGGAATTTTCCTAGCTTTTCACCATCCTGTCACATAGGTAACACTTCTCAAAATATAACAACCTGTGATGTATGGTTCCCTTAGAAATCACTTTTAATAACAGATTTCAGGTCCATGTTAGTTCAGTTTCACCTAGTCTCCACATTGGTAAATATAGTGGTATTTCAGTGATATTTCTCAATAACTACTATTTCAGAAGCAAGTTTATAATGCAGAAGAACCTTTGCTTTGCTGTAGCTGTGGGGAAGAGGGAATATTTTTTCCTAATACTTCTGAAGTTTCTTTCTCCATAATTAATAAGAATCAGCAGTTTCAAGATCAGGCACTGAAATTTTATTATTCAGCACCGCGATGGGGGAAACACAGGCCTGAGAAGCTTCAGATTTACCACAGGAAATAAGCAGGCAAGAGAAAATGTTTTACAGGTGAATTATTAGGCTCCTAATGTTTTATATGCTCATAGGTTTGTTGTTAATACAAAAGTAATGGGCTAAATTACAATATGTGTTCCCAGAAGACAGTTTGTACTTAATCTTTGATTCAAGTACCCCCAGGGCTTCAGGCCCCACCAAGATGAGACCAGATGCCTGATTCCCTTTCGTCTTGAGTGGCCTGCAGCCCTGGGCCAAATTGAGAAGCCACAGGATTTTGAGCTTCTTTTATTATCTCATTCTGAGACAATTCACTCCCTTAACATAACTGCTGATTGGATGAAACACTTCCCCTTTACTTCAAACACTACTACCTGTACTATACAGTGGGGGGTGGGTAGAAGAGAGGGAGAGTCTTCCTCCGCCCTCTTGGGGTCCCTGGCTGGACCTGAAAATTAAACTGCCAAAGGCAGATTAACAGGAGAAAAATGCACAAACTTATTTCATGTGTTTTACGTGACACAGAGATCTTCATAAAGAAATGAAGATCTGAAGAAACAGTTATACCTGAGTATGTTTGTGCTAGGTTGAATGAAGCATGGGCAGTGGTGTAAAAATGAGACGGGTTACAGAGCATGAGGAGGTAACTATAGTAACCTGGGGGAAACTGCAAGGCCTGCGAGGGGCCTTCTGTGTGTCCCTTTGCCTTTAAAAATAGGAATGCTCCTTTCCTCTGGATCCAGGGAGGGCATCTCACATGAGAGGGTTTTATGACCTGTTTCAGGAGAGGAAGTCCATGGGAAGACCACTTTAATATGGAAGGCCATATTAAAATATTTAATACGCTAAAGG
>PVKM010040572.1:0-13415 GCA_004027735.1 Carollia perspicillata
GGAAAAGTTGTGCATAGTTTATCTGTGAATGTTGAAACCAGTTTGTTGCTCATGGTGTTTCTTATACCCTCACTGAATTTTTTTAACGTGGGTTCTTGTTTCTGAAAGAGAAATGCTGTATTCCTGATGAGAGAGGGTTGTGAAATCTATTTTAGTATTCATTTTCATTTGTGTTTCTGTTCTATATAATTTAAGTTTATGACACTGTTTATGAATTTGGATCTCCCTGGTCAATGGAACTCAGTGACATGGAGTGCTCTTCATCTCTAGTCGTGCTTGTTACCTTGACGTCCACCACATGTTGTCACATAATTTTCATGTGGTTTATGTTTGCATAAGACGGGGGGGGGGCAAAGTAGGGTTAGGGTTGTGATGACGAGAAACACAGTTTATTGTTGTCCTATTATGTAATAATTATGACATTATATTCCATGTGGACAACTGTAAAGCTGCTTTCGCACCATCCCGTGTATCTTTTCCCATTCTTTCACTCTGTTTTTACCCCCATGTTTTAGCTAATTGATGGTTTTGCCCAGTTTGTGTCTTATCCTTTTATTCACTGAACTTTTTCAGAGTATTGTTTAATTTTATTAAGCACATGTTATTCATGTATTTCTTCATTAAACTGCATGTCTACAAGTATACCTGATTCCTGGCTGTTTTTGTGTAAATGGACCACTAAAAATCAAACCTATAGATGAGGGGCAGGGCTTAATGTCAGAGGTGGGAATAGGCTGGAGGTGAGAGGGGGCCACAGATGTGGGTGGGGCTGGGTGGGAAGCAAACAGGGGCGAGGTGGACTGGAGGTTAGGCACTGCCGGAGGTGAGGTGCTGCCGGCTGCCGGTCTCCGTGCTCACGAGGTGATGCTCACGGCCTAATGTGATGCAAATAACACAGCCCAGGGACAGGAGGTGAGCTACTGTGGGGGCTATGAGGTGAGGGAGGTGGGGGGCAGATACAGCCTCCCTGTGGGGAACAGAAAAGGGGGCCCAGACTGTTTTGGGGTACATGTCTCGGGTCCCAATTTAACTGACTACTTCCCGTGGGACTACTTTTCTGTATCTATCTAGATACTTCAGTTTTACATAACTTTGATAAATGGATATACAAAGATAGCCATTTTAACCTCAAAACAAGATATTTTTCATTTGTTCAAGTTTCTGTTATTGTGTAGCAGTTTCAAATTTTGTTCATAGAGATCCCAGACATTGTTGTTAAGTTTATTCCCAGGTTTTGTTTTTGGTTTTTTTACCTGTTTTGTTGCTATTGATTTTAAAAAAATTTTTAATTCTGTTTTTAGAGAGAGAGGAAGGGAGGGAGAAAGAGGAGAGAAACATCAATGTGTGGTTGCCTCTCACGTGGCCCCTGCTGGGGGTCCTAGACTGTAATTCAGGCATGTACCCTGACTGGGAATCGAACCGGCAAGCCTTTGGTTCATAGCCTGCGCTCAATCCACTGAGCTACCCCGGCCAGGGCAGAGGGTTTTTTAAAATTTTATCTTTAATTTACTATTTCTACATATTTATTTTTACATATTATTTCCCTTTCATTGTGTTAATTCTATATGTGATACTTTTCAGTTGATTCTCATGAGTTATGAGGGTGAACACGCTCTCATGCAATAATGATCATTACTTGGTTGTAGCTGTAAGTGACCTGGAAATAGTGAAAGCTTGAAAGTAAACAGGAAGAAGTGACATAAGGTGAGGAGCTAGGAAAATTGTCTTTGTTATTCACGAATATACTAATGACTGAATAAAATAGTAACATCCTTCTTAGCGTTGTAAATGAGTATAGGGCCTGGAAGCCTGGTGTTCTAGAAATCACAAGTATTTTCTGACAGGAAATGTGCCCAGGGTAGGTCATCTGAGGAACACAGAATGTAGCAAATGTCCCCATTTTCAAAGAGGAAAACTCGAGATGGTGAAATCTGGAATCTAACAGTAGGATTCTCTGTTCTAAGTGACATGATGAATCGGTTATTAAAGTGATGTATGAGCAATGGAAGAAAGCAGGGATCCTCAGAGGACCGCTCTGTGTGATCACAGTGTGATCTGGTCTCCTAAGTGGACAGATCTTCCTCTGGCTCCTGGCCTATTGTCTAGGACACTTTTCCCCGACATTTGCACGTTGGCTGGCATTTTTTTCTTCTTTAAGTTTTAGCTTCCATGCTTCCTGTTCCAAGAAAGGCAGCATTTCAGATCTAGGATGCAAAGGGAGATGCTGTTTGTATTCTAATGGAGTGTTCAGGATACAGAGTAGGGTTTTTCATTCTCAGCACTGTGGACCTTTTAGGCCACATAATTCATTCTCCTGGGGGATTGTCCTCTGCATTGTAGGTGCTTGTTAGCATCCAATGCCTCTATTCACTGCCCACACCCTCGCTTCCCTTCCCCTCGGGACAATCTGAAATGGCTCAGTGCATTGTCTAAAGTCCCCTTGGGGGCAAAAATCACCTTTGGTTGAGAAACAGTTTGAAGCATTGATCATTTTTGAAACCAGAAAGCTCTTGGTCTGGTACACAGTATTTATATTATTTTTTACGCAATTTTTTTTCCACTCTGACTGTGATTTGTTTTGTGAAGGTATTTAGAAGTGCATTTAAAAAAATCTAAATATAGGCACTTTCTAGTTACCTTGTGACCGGTTTTCAGATTAATGGCAAAGAGAGCAATAAACGTAGTTTGTGAGACATTTGTTGGAACCTGCTTTATAGCTAAATATAGTCATTTTTAAAAAGTTCCACGTGTGCTTGAAACTTTTTAATTTTTAATTTACTTTGTTGCTGCTTACTTAAACAATGAGAAAACATTTGTTCAAAATTCTACCCCAAGAGTTAAAAAGAACTGCTATCTATTTCTGTATGTCCACTTGCAGATATGTGGACGTGCAGGTTTCTGTCTACTTTCTCTGGATTTCATTTACTATTTTAGGTCGTAAGTATGGGCATAAAACTTGTATATTTTCAGCTTTTATTTTGATACTGTGCACTTAAGGGTGAAGATGTTTTTCATAAGTTTTGGTATGCAGCATCTTTATCCCCATTCAGTTTACTTTGTACTTCAAATTGTTTATTTTTGAGGTTATTTAGAAATGCATTACATCACTACCAAACATAAGGACTTTCCAGTCACCCATTCATAATGAATTCTGGCTGAAGCGCAATGAGAGCAGTTAGGGAAACACATAGTATATAATTTCAATACTGGAATTCCTTTTGAAATTGGCTTTATATTGGCTTGGCCAAAAGATAAAAACTTTTGGGAAGATGGAATTATGAAGGCGCCTGAAAGACTGCGGAAAGCAGTGGGACAAAGTGGTGATTACATTCTTCAATGAAATTATCAGTGAAAACCAAAAATGTCTGTTTCATTGTGTCTTTAACCTAAAAATCGAATGAACCTTTTGGCCAAGCAAATAGTACCGTGTTCGAGGTGCGCATCTCTTCTGCCATCTGGTGGACCTTTTGGGAATGACACATTAGTGGCCTGTGAGCAGGAAAAGTGGTTGACTGTAGTAGAATATCAATGAACGTTGATTGCAATGCTATTTAGACGCGTATTTACTAAGTTTTATATATCAGACTTACTAGTTACCTTTTGTTCCCAATTTCTATATTAACAGCAGTGACAGAAAGAAACATACTATGTATCATTTCAGTCCTTTGAAATTTGTTAAAACTTTCTTAGCACAGGACGGTCCCTTTGAAAAATGTCCCAAGTGTGGCCCTCTGCTGCCATGTCCTGTGTCACTTGGGAATAACAGCTTCATGCAGGCCACCAGGAGAAGTCATTGGCTATAGTGAATTATGTATTCTCTCTTCGCACTGCGCTGGACAGAGACGCTCCGTCCTTTGACCCCCTGTGGGCGATGCAAGGCCCCCCTGGCAGCTGGTTGCTCTCTCTCAGGCTGTGTCTGCTGCCGTTGCCACAAGATTGAACAATTTTAGCAAAGTAACCTATTCTCAACTGAACGATTGTGTTAACGAAATTTGGAAGAGTTTATTAGTTCAGTTGTGTCCTATAGTAGGATTGCCTACCAAAAAGTAACATTCCACGAAGGCTGCACTTTTCATAAATTTCCTGTCTATCATCCATTTTACCTCTGCTTCCCTGTACTCCCAAAAGTCCTGTATATCTGGTACAAACCACCTCATTGTCTGGTGTTCATCTGTACTCATGCGTGTATTCAATGTTGAATGTCTTGTATAGATCTGATGATGCTATGTTGATTATTATCCCAGTGGTGTTAGAGCCGACAAGGTTTGTGCAAATTAATCCCTTTTTATTCCCCCACAGTTTTGAAAAGCCGGCGGTGTGGAATGAATGGTGAGGCAGGGCTCACTCCTGAGCCTGTTGCAGCTGAGAGATCGTGGACGTCTGCCCTCCAAGGTTAGCATCCTTTTCGTTCACTGTGTTTTGGTCTATTGCTGCTGGTTTTGGTAAAATTGTGAAGTTTGCATTTGGAGAGTCATGAGTTTTATTTTACTGAATCACAGGGTTGTTTACAATGGGAGGATCTGGTTCAGCTCCTGCCTCTGGCCTCTGGAAACAGGGGCCCGGTGTCTGGCCCCAGCTCCAAATGCTGGCCATGGCATCCTGGTTACAGATCTCCATCCTGTGTCCAGGGCCTGTGCTTCCGAGTATAAATGTATTTGGCTGTGCATCTGCAGTCTTGCACCTCTTAGGATGTGGCTTTGTGTCCTGGGTTCACCTGTGAGGTTCATGTGCAGATGAAGAACATTTAGGTTGTGGTGTATGGAATCTGGCTGTATAAGGGTGTGATGTCAGTCCCTGGCATCTGGTGTTTTGCCTCCGGACTGCATGGTCTGGCTCGGGTGAGGGCACATGGCTTTGGGTTTGGAGCTTTGGCCTGGGGTCCTGGTTTTGGTTTGGGTCCACTCCAGGGTCCAGGTTTCAGAGTCAAAGGTCTGTGTCCAGGATCCTGAGTTTGGCTCTGGTGTCTGTCAACAGATGATCATCGTGTGAGATTCAATGCCAATATGAGTCCCCAAGTGTATGGAGTTGAGACAGATTAGTAAAAAAAAGTAGGAAAATTCCTTGGCATGTGGAATGGGAAAAGTGAGTTTGATAACTAAATAAGGACAGCAAGGTACAGCCCATAATAAGTCTGATCTCGTTTTCCCTAACCCAGGGCCTTGGAGAGCAAATGGTTTACACATTCCTGACCACGCAGGGGAAGACCCTCCTCCGTCCCAGCCCTTCTCTGGTGACTTTTCTGAAGGAGACATTCACCAGAGCGGGCCCCTGCTCACTCCGTGTGCTCCCGCGGTTGCAGCAGCACCTCACAGGGCGCCCCTGGAAAGCTGAGCACTCTGCAGATGTGCCCCGGAAGCCACGTGGCCTGTGCTCACTCTTGTTCTGCTTCCACCTCTTCTCTGGGAAGCCCTTTCTGTGTTTCGCTGTCCCTAGATTTAATATATACACTCTCAGAATTCCCTAGCTTTATGCTGTGAAACTTTTACTGCACGAAGTCAAGAATCTGCACGTGTGAGACCTTGCCAGGGCAAACCTACCTTGGGTCTGGTACCTTTTCAGTAACAGAATAATCAAATTTTGTGTATTCATTTACTTGTGGGTAGACATTTGAATACTTTCGACCTTTCAGTTCTTGTTAACAGTGCTGTTATGAGTAATCATGTATAAGTGTGTTATAACATCTGTCTTCGATTTCTCAGGTATGTGTTTTGAAGTGGAGTTATTGAACACAGTAGGGTAATTTTTTGAGGAACTGTCAAACCGTTTTATAAAAAGTCTGCAATATTTTACATTTATGAGAGAAATGGTCAATTGTTCTAATTTTTGTTTGTGATTGTAAACATTTCTCAGGTTTGCTTTCTCATTATAGCCTTTGTAGTGTCTGGAAAGGGGTATCGTGCTGTGATATAGTCATTGAACATCTTCTCTGGTATTTTTTTTACCACTTCTATGAATGTCTTCTCATTAGAAGAGATTATTCAAGTTTTTAAAAATATAGATGTCTGCCTGGGTGGTATGGTTCAGTGGATTGAGTGCCGGCCTATAAACCAAAGGAGTCTCTGGTTCGATTCCTAGTCAGGACACATGCCTGGGTTGCAGGCCAGGTTCCCAGTAAGGGGCACGTGAGAGGCACATACTGAGGTTTCTCTCCCTCTCTTTCTCGCTCCCTCCCCATGTCTAAAAATAAATAAATAAAATGTTTAAAATAATATAGGTATAACTTCATTGATGAGTCATAAAGTTCTTTGTTGTGGAAGACAGAGTCTGATTGAAAGTATAATGTGCAACCATTTACTTCAATTCCGTGGGAGGTCTTCTTACTCTGCAAATAGCTTATCCTGCTACCTGGAATTTTTTCATCAGGAGGACGTCCCATTTACTCATTCACTGTAATCGATTTTGTTTTCCAAGCACGTGCCTCATTATGCCAGCAGCAGCCTCATGTATCTCCTGTGTAATGTGCATCATCACTGCATCATTTGTTTGATTTAATATAACCTTTCCTTACAGAAACCTGCTTTGTGGTTTTAGACAGGAGATGAATCCACTTCAAAGGTTTACAGGTTTAAATAGGAGGACACACTGTTCTCTGGAGTATGATGTCCAGAGTCGGGCATCCGGAGTCAGGGACAGGCTTTGGACACCCGGCCTGGTGTCTGGTGTGTGGCAGGGTTTGGGGTTAGGATTAGGGGTCGGGGTTGTGGTGGATGCCATGACTTGTGTTTAACTTCATTCAAAACCATCATGTTAGACTGTATTGTGACAGGTATCCTATCAGCATGTGATAAAAAAAATCTCACCACAAGTGGTGAGTGTGTGGTTGGCCATTTTCACAGTGCAGATGCATGAACATCAGCAACATTTTTGGTCCCTTTGGCTTAGTCATTTCAAGTAAGATACAAGGGCAACTGTAAGGCAGAAAAGATCTGTGGTGTGTGCAGAGAACATGCTGTGACTGACGGAACGTTTCAGGAGTGGATTGCGAAGTTTCATGCTGGAGATTTCTCCCCCAGGCAGGCAGACCAGGTGCAGTGGAGAGCCCTCAACGGCAGACGTTCCCTGAGGACAGATCACATCATGGCAGGTGGGAGTCAGGCAAGATGTTCAAAGTGTTCTAATCAGGCTTCGAAAATCATTTGCACCAGCTTGGTTACATGAATTGCTTCCTCGTTTGGGCTTCACAGGAGTTAAGTGGGAGGGTGGGGGGCTCTTCATGAGTGGATTTCCACAAGTGGTTCTCCACTGAAAAGTAAGGAAAATGTTCCATTTTCCATGACAATTGTGTGTGGGGGGCAGGAAGATGAATCTTTGAGAACAATGTGGAATGGGAGAGACTGAGGGGAAAGAAAGGAACCAGCACTCGCCCCTGCAAAGGGCGGACTTCATCCAAAGGAGGCGATGGTGCCCTTGTGGTGAACTCGGGAGGGAGTCCTGCAGTAGGAGCCGGTTTTGGAAAGCCAGCAGGGTACTGGCAGCAGGTACTGCTCCCCGTCAGACCAACTGAAAGCTCCGCTTGAGGGAAAGAGTCCAGAATTTGTCAGCAGAAGATGCGGAAGGTTAGGATTAGGTGGGAGAACACATTTCTGTTTGGTGACCAGGGAAAACGGTTCTGCCTGGCTGAGCAGCCCTGATTCCTCCACAGCACTCAGAGACCTTGTACCTTCCCACGGCTGTTTAGTTCGTCTCTCTGAATTTTTCTTCATGGAGAGAAATTTTCATTCCCTAGAAGACTGCAGAAGGCACCTGGAAGATTTCTCTGCTCCGAAAGAGAACAGTGTTGTGGGACGATGGAATGGTGAAATTGCATGAAGGTGGCAGAGGGCAGTGGAAGAAAACGGTGGTGACATTGTGCAATTATGTTGTGGGGGGGATAGTGAAAAGTGTGCCCGTCATTCCATCTCAGGGTAAAAAGCCAAGGAACCTCTCAGCCAGGCCATTAGTAGAATAGACCTTCCATCTGTCGGTCTCTGCTGCCATCTTATGGTCATTTTGGGGAATGACACCTTATTGCAGGTCCGCAGGAAAAGTGGGTATAGTGTATCATCTAGGAATGTAGAATGCAATGTTATTTAGATGTACATTTCACCACTTTTAAAAATGAGGACATTTTAGTAACCCTTTGTCACTGATTTCTAGATTGACTGCAGTTAGTGTCAGCAATATGCTTTACAAAATTTCAACTTTTTGAAGTTTATTGAAACTTGCTTTACAGTACAAAATAATCACTGAAAAAAAGTTCCTAGTGTGTCTCTCTTCTGCCATCTGGTGTTCACGTTGGGGAGACACCTTGGTGCAGATCAGAAGGAAACGTTGGGTGTAGTGGATCATCCCTAAATGTTGAATCCAATTTTGCTGCTCATGTTAAGTTTATTTTTTAAGATTTTATTTATATTTTTTACAGAGAGGAGAGCAGAGGGGAGGGAGAAAGAGAGGGAGAGTAACATCGATGTGTCAATGTGTGTAAGAGATACATCGATTGGTTGCCTCTCACACACCCCAAACTGAGAATCTGGCCCACAACCCAGGCATGTGCCCTGACTGGGAATCCAACTGTGACCATTTGGTTTGCAAGCCTGTGATCAGTCTGCTGATCCACTCCAGGCAGGGCTCATGCGAAGTTTATATCTCTGCAGGGTTTTGGGGGGCGGGGGGTGGTAAACAAGGCTGCAGGTTTATCCCCGGTCAATCCACATGCAAGACTCAGGCAATGGTTCTGACTGGTGTGGCTCAGTGGGCTGGGCGTCTGCCTGCAAACCAAAAGCTCACCAGTTCCATTCCCAGTCAGAGCACATGCCTGGGTTTGAGGCAGGAGATAGTCAGGAGGATTCTCTGGAGGTGCTCCAGGGCTAAGATAAAGGCCATTGGTACAGGACAGAGACCCTGTTCTCAGACCAGTTGTTCCGCTTTCTGGAAAAGTGCTGCATCATGGTGAATCATGAATGTACCTGTGCAGAAGATGCTACATGAACCCTGCTTCATTATAATAAATCAGCCTTGTGGGAACCCCTTCCCTGGTAGTCAGTCAAGGAAGATAATGGGAGACCACATGTGCAGTAGCTTTAACTTAATATAACTACTTGTACATAGGCAATAAAACCCTGCCCAAACTAGCCAAGAAATCTCACCCTGTAAGTACAGAATTCTCCAGCTCCTGAGATCAATCTGTGTTCGGAGCCAGCCCACTCCCATGGTCTGTGGAGTGTACTATTGCTTAATAAATCTGTTCTCTTGTCTGTCTGCTATAAACTCTGTGTGTTCTGTTCAGTTCTTTGTTTGCAGTCATCAAGAACCTGGTTACCTGTGCCCACCTGTGACAGGTCGTGGGCCAGGTCCCCAGTTGGGAGCATGTGAGAGGCAAACAATAGATGTTCTAAATAAAATCAATAAATTAAAAAAATTAAACAGAACAAAACAGAATTTCCATGTGGATCTGCATGTATTAGAGGGCCTTCCATTCTTTTCCATCAATCTGTCTGTTCACAGGGCGTTACTCCACTCTTTTACTTATTGTAGCTTGGTAATGCAATACACCCTTGAATTCTTCCTTGTTTTAACAGGTGCACCTAAATTGAGGTTGTTTTACTCTAAAAAACTTTGCTGAGCCCTGGCCAGTGTGGCTCAGTCTGCTGGAGCATTGTCCTGTTAGGTAGGAAAGATAGCAAACCCAGACAAGGAGAAGGAGGGAGACGTGTCTCACCCACTGACTCAGATGTCCTGAGCCTGGTTTGATAATAGTGCCAGGTGTTCAGTACATCACAAGAAACACCCTGGCAACACGGGAGGAGGGAGCCCTTGAAACTCTATGTATTGTTACCACTGTCTGGGAAAGACAGCCTTTGAAACTGTGTGTTAATTCCAAGGTCTGGTTGGTAGGTGGGAGGGGGTCCACAGCACCCAAAGGAAAAGCCCACAAACAACTTTGGTTAATTGCCTACCTCTGGTCACCGTCTGCTTTACAAGGGAGTCCCTAATGTTTACAGAAAGAGCCTGTAAATGACTTTGGGTGACTGCCCCAGCTTTAACTGGCTCCTGTCATGTTTGTATTTTACAACAAGAGGAACAAATGGGGTTCAGAGTGAGACAAGGATTCAGGCTAACAGACCCCCCCACATACCTGAATTTGAGTAGTCACGTCCCCTGTGGAAGCGGGCACCACCTTTACCCACTAATCAATATCTTCACCCCCATCCTGCCAACTACATACGTCCTCAGGACCAAGGACCCAAGGCTCTTGCCATCCCTGCCCTTGCCTATTGCCACGCCTACCTTGCACTGCATGGAATCCGCGCCTTTCAGCCCCACCTCAACAAGGCCCATTCTCTTCCATGAGAACGTATCACTAGTAAACCCTGCTTGCTCAGTAATAGACTTGCTGATCTATAATTCTTTATTGTGTCAGCAAGGAGAACGGAGTTTCTCCCATAAACTGAAAGGTTGTAGTTCAAGCTGTAGACAGGCCTCATACCTGGGTTGCGGGTTCGGTCCCCAGTGGGGACGCGTACCAGAGGCAGCCCTTCTGTGTTTCTCTCCCTCTCTCTCTCCCTCCCTTCCCTTCTCTCTGAAATCAATAAGCATGTCTTCATGTGAGGATTAAAATTTTTTTAAATCTAGATCATATTACATTCATAGGTAACTGTAGGAAATTGAGATCATTGTATATTTTGTTATCCAAGAACATGCTGTTACTTTCCTGTTGTTCAGTGTCTTTTTGAAAAAAAATATTTTATTTATTTTTAGAGAGAGGGGATGAGATGAGGAAAGAGAGAGAGAGAAAAACATCTATTAGTTGTGTCTCGCACACCCCCAACTGGGGCTGAACCCTCAACCCAGGCACATGCCCAGACTGGTAATTGAGCTGGTGACCCTTTAGGTCTGTGGCACAGCCCCCAAACCACTGAGCTACCCCAGTTGGTGTTGTTCAGGTGTCTTTTATTGGGTGGCATGTTATGAATTGTTCATATGGATCTTGCACATTCTTCTTAAGCTTATTCCCAGGCATTTTACCTGTTTTTGTTGTTGCTATTGTGTCTTTCTAAAAATTATATCTTTAACTTATTCTTTTGTATATAAAGGATATTTAATTATGCATGTAATTTCTCCCACACATTACTTAATTCTATTATTTGTAATAATGTAAAAGTTGATTCTAATGCATTTCAAGGTAAGCAAGCTATCATGTAATAATCACATTGTTTTAGTTACATATAATTTAAAAATAGCTAAAGCTTTGAAGAAAATATGGAGAAATAAGACAATGTGAAGAATTAGAAAAATTCTTTTTGGTAGTTATAAGTTCATTATTGATTAAATAAAGTAGTAACAGCATTGTTAGCATTGTCATTGAGTTAGGGCCTAGATGTGTGGTGTTCTAGGACTCAGGAATCAGAAGTCCCCTGTAAGTGAAGTTGTGCCCCCTGTAGGTAATCTAAGGAACTTATAATATGGCAGATGTCCACATTTTCAAAAGGGAAATTTTAGATGGTGAATTCTGGGAACTAAAAGACTAAGATTATTGATTCTTAGTTACATTATAGAACAGCTATTGGAGAGCGATGTACCGGCAATGAGGAGAAGCAGCAACCCTCAGATGTGTGCCGCGGCGTGTCACCGTGTTATTTCATCTCCTATGGTGTCAGACCTTTTGCTTCCCGACTTTTTGAGGGTGTCTTCTCAGCCTAGGACACACGCCAATCTTTGCAAGATGGCAAGCTTGAGGCATTGAGAGGAATTGTTCCAGATCTAGGGAGCAAAGTGGTGTGCAGTTTCCATCCTGGTGGACTCTTCATCGAGTTCCACGCAGAGCAGGACTTCTCATTCTCAGCACTGCTGAGCAGGATAGACAGCAAACCGAGGCAGGGAGGGGGAGAGGGACATGTCCCGCCCAGTGATTCAGCAGTCCTGAGCCGGGTCAGGTAAGATTTTCAGTGGTTCCAAGGTCACACGTGTGAGAGCAGGGTGAGCACACCAGCAGCTGGGGGAAGCCTTTGAAATTCTGTGTGCCATATTCTCCATCTGGGAAAGGAAGCCTGTGAGACTGTATGTTAATCCCAAGGTCAGGAGAAGGGCTGAGAGAGGAAGCCCGGAGGAGGCTTGCCGCAAGCATGAAAGCCACGAAACCCCAGCAGGTGGGGCACTCAGACTAGCTGGGGTGCAGGTTCCCGTCAAGTGCATTTCACAGATAAGCCTGCTGCCTCACTTTCACTGTGCTTGTTGTCTCTTGTCTGAATCCATTCTTTCGAGCAGGACAAGAACCAAGGAGGGGAATCCCCCTAACTCCTCTAACTCGGGTCTTCCCAGTGACAGTGCTGAGGGCCTTTTGGGCCACGGAAATTCTTTCTCCTGGGGGATTTTTCTGCATTGCAGGTGCTTATTAGAATCCATTACCTCTATTCACTGCTGGCCAGTAACACCCTCCCTCACCTCAGCCCTCATGACGATCTGAAATGTGTCCCTGCTTTACCTAATGTCCCCTGGGGGCAAAACCACTTGTGCTTGAGAACCACTGACCTTGACCGCTTGTGGAACCTGAATGATGTGGCTTTGGTACACAGTATTTTTATAATCACTCAGTTTAAGTTATTTCTAACTCCAATTGTGATTTGTTTTGGGGGGTTTTTTAGAAGTGTACTTTATAACATCTAAATAAAAGGACTTTCTAGTTATCTTCTGTTCCTGATTTCTAGATTATTAGCAACGAGAACAAGTAACATACCTTAATACCTTATATAATTTCATTCAATGGACATTTGTTGGAACTTGCTTTATAGCACAATGTTTTTTTTTTAAAATTTGTGTTATTTTACTTTGGCTCTTTCCAGGCCAAAGCTATAACCACAGGCATTTAGAGTTTTGCAAATTACACTTACAAAGAAAGAAACCAAATACCAAGATGCCCAAGTGAGATGCGTGGCGGAGACAAACCGTAATCAGGGGTGTTGGCAGGGGCGGGGCTGGGAGCCAGGGGTCAGGGGCTGGGTGGCTCCTCACAGGCTCCTAGCTGACGGTCAGCTTCATCCCACCCAAGACCCAGAGTCCAGTCAGACTAGGAGCACCGATCCTGCCAGCAGGGGCCGAACACCTCACAGTCGTGATCCCAGATGCTCTGCTGGCAAGAGGAGGAGGCAGCAGCGGCCAAGATTACAGACCCTCAGGCCCTGAGTCTGACCCTCAGCCCCGCAGGGCTGAAATTGGGGGCAGAAGTCAGGCCTGAAGTGTCTCCTGCTGCCAGCCCCCCCGCCCCATCACCACCTCCCTGTCACAGCCCCTCTGACTGTATTTCCGAAGGGAGGAAATTTCTCCACCCCCAGTCAGGCCTGTGCAATCTTCAGTAGAGTCCAGCTGGAGACCTCGCCATCCATCCATCACTTGGGGGCAGTGCTGGCTTTACTGCTCGGGACCATTTAGACGAGAGAGTA
>PVKM010040573.1:0-13395 GCA_004027735.1 Carollia perspicillata
TTTGTTTAAAATCTAAGGAAATTTAAAATGTCTTTTTTGTAACTCTATGACTATTTCCATATTAAAGATTTGAAATGTGTATTTATGATTAAATAAACAACACTTCTAATAATTAACAGCTTAACAGCATGTAAAAGATATTTTGTTCATTAGTGAATTGAGAGCATAGACTGAGAAATGATCTTGGATATTAGTTTCCAAATTCAAAATGTGCAAATACTTATTTGCATCTTTAATAGTTTTTGGAGGTGCTATTATTTTTCTACTATGTAGTAGCTGTTTCTGTATGCACTAAATATCTTTTTTTAATGTTCAAATTACTCATGTATTATTTTATTTAAAATCACAGGAAACCTATTATGTGTAAGCATGCATAACATTTTTAATTTACAATATTTTTTAAACAAAACATTTGTGATAATTTTGGCATCATTTATAATGTGGCAAATCTAATTTCTGCCTTAATGGAAGACAGTTGAATACTTATATTTCCTTTTGCGTTCAATCTGTTGTGATGTGTCATTTGGTTGAATTATGTGAAATTAGAAAAGTTGTGGGGAATATTTTACAAGCTTTTCAAATAATTATAGATATTCTTTGATACTACATCAAAATTGGGCAAGTGATAGCTTCTTAAATGTTAGTGCAATGTGAAATCTGCAACCATGTCAGTGAACTTTTCATACCCTTATTGTATTGTATTAAAATCAATTTGCCAATCTTGTATTTTTTAAACACTCATAATTTTGTAGCATAAATTATTAGTCATTTACAAAAGATTGTTTTATGTGATTATACAGATCTTTGAGAGATTGACACATTCCATTACATAATGTAAGGAAATACATTTGTTAATAATGTCACTTACTTCATCAGAAAAGTATGCATGTGTAGGAAAGCTGTTTAGCTATTGGTTGTAGAAAAAAGTTCATTGGCAACAAAATTATCTGTTGTTATCCTGGGTGATAGGCTTACTCATTTTTTTGTGTGTGAGATGGTTGACCAATTGCCCAAATCTGAATAATCATAGTTTGTCTATAAGTTGGTCTTTCAGCTGAAAAATGCTGTTTTGTACAAGAAGAGCTGCTGGTTCAGTACATAATACACCCCTCCAAAAAATCACAAAGAGCTCTTCCTTGAGAACTTCTCTACTTTGCTAGGCTGCAGACTTGTCTTCATGAATATTTTGATTTCATCAAATATCACAAAGTCTGAGGAGTTGACTAAATTTCCCTTTCTATATAAACTATCTTTTGTAAATCTGCATACCTAAAAATATCTTTCCTTTTACTTTATTTTCCCCAGATTTTCCCCATTCTTCAACAAGTTATAGTATTTAATCTAAATATAATATTTTAAATATTTTCATTTTGAAATAAGTAAAACATCTCTCTTTATATATATAATTCACTAGTTATGAAAAATTCCATAATGAGTGAATATATTATATTAGCTACATATTTTTAAATAAATAAGAAAAAATAGAAATTCCCTTTATTACTCCCCTTGGTTCAATTTCATCCTTCTCTTTTCAACTATATTATTAATGTGTCTAATTATATAAATAACTTTGTAAGATTTGTCTTTAAGCTTATATAAATTATGATTACTATATAATTGCAATTGTCTCATCTATCTTTAGGAATTTATACCCATATTGATACAGAGGGTTTTCATTTACTCACTTTAGCTACTGGATTATAATTCAATTTGTTAACAAACCTCTCTATATATCTTCATCCTATCAGATAGACTTTGGTGGTTTTTTTTTTTTTTTCATTTGTTTTCTTTACTAAGAGCAATCCAATAAACATGCCTGTAAACATTTTCTACTGCCTATTTGTAAACATTTATACAGGTGATATATCTAGAACTGTAAGCTATTCAAACATTTAAAACATTTTCAATTCTCTTGGATGTTCTCTAACACATTGTACGGTAGTTGTGCTAATTTTTCTTCTTTCCAACAGGCTATGAGAGTTTTCATTTTTTCAAAACTTTTCCATTACTAACTATTGTTTGCCTTCTTTTACATTATTTTTACCTTTAATGGGTATAAGTCTGTATCTCAACATGTTTCTTTTCCCCCTCTCATTTTTACTAATAAGATTTAACACCTTTTAATATATATTTTCTGCTCCTATTTAGTTCAAATCATTTGATGTTCACCTATTGGATGATTTCTTCCAGTGATTTGTTGGAGTTCTTTCCATATTGTCATTATTAATTCTCCCCACCTCATAAGAGACAATTGTTAAAAGTCAGCTGCTTATCATTTAAGGAAGATTAAAATGGAATTTTCATTAAACACTAATCAAATCTCTAGCTACTGCTTTTCTAATTGGATTCTGAAGAAATCTGCATGATGCAGAATTATTAGTTTTGTTCTCTCCTTCAGGGTACTTTCATCAAGATTTCCCCAACATTGCTGGGTGTGCAGAAATGGATTCGTTTTTTGTGTGTGTGCTAAATCTCTGCTCTACATCCTGTCTTTGCTCAACATTGTTGCAGTAGTAGGAGGGATTTGAGTTAAGAGTGGTAGGAAGAAAATAGTTTAGAGGTTACCTGGACAAAAAAGTCTTCCCTACTGGGCAGAAGTAACTGATTCTATGTCACTAGTTTAAGGGCACTATAAGGTATACACCCTACCAACAGTGCAGTTGTAATAGCCTAGAACTTGGTTACTTAACTTTTTCATGTCCACTCAATGTGGACTACATAAATATTTTCTTCAATGGCATTCCCTAAGTATTTTAAAATCTTTTTTGAATGCTTGGATTTTTACTGAAGCCAATACACTAACACTTTTAAATTACATTTATTGTGGTGACTGGTTAATAGATAT
Source organism: Carollia perspicillata (assembly GCA_004027735.1). Lineage (NCBI taxonomy): Eukaryota > Metazoa > Chordata > Mammalia > Chiroptera > Phyllostomidae > Carollia > Carollia perspicillata. Next base: position 2,846 of record PVKM010040573.1, read on the forward strand.
TAACCCTTTTAATATATAATTCTTCATGGTCTATCTGTCATTTTGGTACAGTTTCAAGCCTACAGAACATTTATGAACTTAGAAAACATTTAATTCATTGTAATTACTGAAACTTGATTCACTTATAGAAGGATGTGAAGGAACAAAACACTCCTGCGTGTTTCTCCTTTACTACTCACAGAGATCAGTTCACGGCTTACAGTTTTTAATGATGCTGTTCAAGATGGTAAGGCAGACATTATTCAGGACCACTGTGAGAAGTATAGAGGCCACTACAATGGGATTTTACAGTGGGAGAGAGATTAGGTTCAACACTGAATACACAGCACTGGCAAGTGAGAATTTATAGCCAAGGAGCAGAGTGGGGATCACTGAATGAAAAATTACTAAGAAGAAATATCATGAATAAGGAAATTCTGACTAAATCAAGCCAGTAGGAATCTTGCCGAAGCCAGGCCAGGGGATGGTGGAGCATGAAGAGCCTGATCACATATCAAGGTAATCAGATATGGAAGATGGGGTGTTCTGGTTGAACTGACTTAGCAGGGTCCTTGTTAAAACTGAATTTTTGCAAGGTAGTGCAGAGAGAGGCCTAGGAGAAGTTTCAGAAGCCTATTGAAAGTCTAGCCAAGCAAAGAATCCTTGCACTGCTAACCAAATGTGCTTTTTTGGTTTACTTGTTTGTTTTCCCCATACCAAGCAATTCTCTGTGATACCAGCTAGGTGTCCTATATATCAATTCAATTTTGAAAGTATCAACATGAATTTAATAACATTCCATAAGTTAAGGGCTTAGTCCCACAAGACTGCCTAAATTTTATCAGTTTAACATATGTTCTATTTCTCTTCTATTTTAGAAATATTTTTCTTTGCCAAACAATGTAATATTATAGATATTAAGGCAGTTTCAAACAATTACATTTATATATTGTGAACTAATAAGAAATATTATTATTAATCAGAGCCTCAGCTTGTCATCTGTATTTCTGACTTGCTGCCTATAAATTGGATTCTCATGATCCTCTCTTTCATTTCCATCATTTGCTAGAGTGACTCACAGAATTCAGAGAGACACTTCTGTTTACTGGCTTATGATATTATAAAGAATACAGATGAACAGCCCGATAAAGACACGAATAGGGTGAGATCGGCAAGGGTCCCGCGTGCAAGAGATTCTGCTCCCATGGAGTTGAGATGCATCTCCTTCCCAGTATGCAGATGTGTTCACTAACCAGGCTGCTCCCCAGATCTGGTACTACTGGAATTTTTATGGAGGCCCCACCAAGTGGTGTGATTAATTATTAACTCCATTTTTAGGCCCTTTCTTCTCTATAGAATGGAGAATGGGGTTGGGCTAAAAGTCCCAAGCTTATAATCATGGTTACATCTTTCTGGTGACCAGTCTCCATCTAGGAACCCACCTGGAGTTACCTCACTAAAACAAAAACCATTCCTAATGGTACAGGGTGCAGCCAAGAGGGGGACCCCCAAAAGGGACTTGGAATGGAGCCCAGAACTCAAGGTGTCTAGGAAATATTAGAGAGACATATAAGATGTTCTCACCCCTTCCCCCACAGGTGTGAGTTGGGGGAAGAGACACATGGAGCAGGGCATGCAGGGCTGTTTCATACAGCCACAGCTTTGCAGCTAATCCATGGCATGGTCATTTAACATATCTATGGCCTTTGGCGAGTCACTTGGATATGTTAAATAGCTGTGGCCATGCTTGGAGCCAGGGGGATGGAAGTCACTTCCCCCCAAGATGTAAGTGGGGGGCAGGTCCCCTGAGTTACAGTGCCTGTGTGGGAGCTGGAAGAAGATTGGCTCCAGGATATTGGTCTATATCTACCCAGACTCATGATAGCAGCCCAGTAAACTTGGGATAATACAGGGATGCTGGCCAGTGTAACTGATTGTAAAAGGAGTCAGACATGGGGGTACAGAGGAAGATTGGCAGGGGGATTTAAAGCCAGACACGGCAGCCATTAGGGGGGAACCATGCGGTCTTAGCAAGAGTACAGATCCCCTTACAGCTTTGCAAGGGGGGAACCACTCGGTCTTAGCGAGAGTGCAGATCCCTTTGCAGCTTTGGTGAAGGAGGGGACCCACCAGGTTTTGCCAGAGTGCACACCAACACAGCTCTGGTGGAGGAAAGAAGAGACTTTGCCTGGAAAAATGGGTACAAAGAACTCTTGACAATAGACCATGAGAAGGTGCTACATGGCTTTGGATTAATTGGATATCCTGCCTGGACAGCAACACAGGTGATGGTGCCAGTGGCCTGGAAACAGGAGGTGTGCTCTTTCCCTAAATTATAGTATCCTGAATTAGGGAAGTGGGTAGACAGGAGCTGCTGAGTGCATCTGTGGGTATCTTAAAGGACTTTGATATTTTAATGAAGAAGTTAGGTTACTACTTTAAGTCTGCATAGCCTTAAATAAACATTTCCTTTCCTTTTCACAAATCTCTGGCATTGAGAGATATCTTTCCAATTGGTGGTGGACACAGGAGCCCAGTAGGTGGTCTGGATGGTATTAGTATACCATCTTCCAGAGTCTGGGCCCCTATTTGTGTGTGACTGTTCTGTAACACTATGGTCCATGAAATTCCAAAGGACTTAGAAGCTTGGGGCTGGATGCCCTTATCATTTAGAGGATTGTCAGGAAAGAGGACAAAGAGTGAAGACAAGAACAAAACATTCTCCTAGTTCCTGTATTTTTAAAGATTTTAGGAGCTCTGGGTGAGTGACCAAGGTATATATATCTTATTATTTCCCAATGTATAAAAGTATTTTTGTCAAACTTCCCTAACATTTATAATATTGTACTGTTTGGCACAGAAAATTTTTTGTAAGATAGTAAAAGGGAATAGATCAAACTGATACAATTTTAAACTAATACAATTTCTAAATTTTATGTTTACTGATACAATTTCTAAATTTTATGTTTACCTGATACAATTTCTAAATTTTATGTTTACCTTTAACAAGTGTAATAATTTGAACACAGATACAAAGTGTTGTTATAGAACATTTACTTAAGAGTTATCTGCCTGTGAAAAGAAAATGTAATATGTTATGATTATGGAGATTATTTTGTGTTTTGTGTAATAGTTTTGCTTGAGATGAAAGAGAAAAACTTTTGCATCTCAGGGGTGTGTTAATCATTCACGTTTCTAGGGGCTTCATCATCACCATCTGCATCCCTGTCCCAGATTTTCTACAAATATCACACCCAAACTCTGTCAAATTATGAGTCAGTCAACCAAAACATGACTGAGTGGGTGCAGTGGTTTCAGACAACAGAGATGCTATATTGTGTAGTCTTTCCAAACTCGAACCAAACGTTCCAGGGGGTTGAAAGTCCACAACAAAAATGTGGAGAAGGATTTGTCTTCCAATATCTGCTTAACAATCTCAAACCACGTTGTCATTTCATTATGCAGAGTTGTTGGGTATACAGAACACTCATTCCAGATCTTTTCCAGATCATTTTCCTGTCATGCTTTGGAACATACAATTGCTAAATGAAAAGATCATGTGCTGTAGGTAGGAGAGGATGTCACAGCCAGTATCACCCAGGCAAGAAATATGTATTAAAAACTACATGCAACCAAATTTGGTTTCAACTTTATTATATGATATTAAAGTGTTTCCAACTCATTATTATAAGATTATTCATTTATTCTGGGATCTCAGAATAACCTGTGGAATCTTAAAACAAGCATTTGTTCTATGCTTTTGTTGTGTTTTTCACTAACTACACCACTGACTGTGTTTTTCAGTTACTAAAACATAAGCAGTATTTCTTTATGATTAGATCTACATAATGATACATCCGTCTATTGTCTTCCTTCAGAATCATCCTAAGTACACTGAAAAATAATATTAGGACTTCATCCCTGCTTATTTAATAATTTTCATAACTGAAACAATGAGTGTAAACAGTTTCACTGCAATTGATTTTTAGTTTAAAAATAAGAAAAAATTATGTTTTTACTTTTGAATGTAAAAGTGTTAATAAGGACAAAAATAAAATAATATAAAAATACATGACATTTTTATTTAGATTTATAATATATAAATTGCCATTTATTAACCCACCTAGATATGTGAGGATATGGTCTTAATTTAGGATAAAGTTTTTTGAGGATTTATTATCTTGCTTACAGAAAACACATAACTTCCAGAATTGAAATCTATGATTTCAAGTTGCAATGTCTAAAAAATAAATTAATAATTAACTCATGAAACTGAATGCAGAATACCTTTAATTTCTTTTAATCATTTTTTAGTTATTCCCATTTATTAGATTATTTTAGCAATTCACTTTTATCAACTTCAAAACATTTTAATATCAAAAGCTCCATTTTCCCTCTTTATAGTTCATTAGTTTGTATGACCAATTAAATACTATAACTAGTTCAACTGGCATAATCAAGTTTAATGACACATATAACTGAATTTGGGTAATTTTAAATTTAGGTCATATAAGTACATACAAAAACTAGAGTATTGTAGTAGCTACTAATGTTCAGTTTCCAATGGGCATTGTCAGTATGTTTTACATAGAAACTATGACAATGATAATTTTGGGAGCAAATTAAATAAAATTTAATAATAACACCTTGTGTACAATACTAGAATTTCTTTTAAAAAAGTTTTACTATTTTCATGAATGTTAACTTTCTTTCAGTCATCAGCATTTAATGGTACTAGTATTCCCTCTTGGAACAATTTAAGTATTTCAAATAGTGACCGAATTTAGTAAATGTGTCTGCAGTCCCAGGAATGTGACCTTGCTAAAAAATTACAAGTGCCTATTTCTACCAAAAGAGTGGCATTTACTGGGATGCTTGATCCCCTGGTGAGCAGTTCCAGGAAGGCATGTCTGACCTTCTTAGGGCAAAGACTCTGGGAGGTTAGTCCCATAGTCCTAAAGCCCAGAGTAACCAAAGTATAACATTTCGAACTGCTGCCCTGGACCCCACTCAAGCCTTTACACTGCCACACTCTAGTAAACTACTCAAGAACAGGTGAGCTCTGCGGGACTTCAGGTGAAAAGGCTGCTGCGGAACCAGTTGTCACGTAAGACTAAAAATAGTAAGATGTCATGTGAGTTGAGTATTTGATACAGGGAGATGTAAAGATTTCCTTTAAAAGTTAAATTCTTTGAAAAGCAATGTACTTTAGTTGTTAATGGCCAGTGAATTAAATGGTGTTATATCAAGATTAATAACACATATTTTATAGGATATTACTTTAAAATTGTTCATGTTTATCCTCAACACAACATTCTCAAAGAGCTTCTGGAGATGCCAAGAAATGTTTTCCACCTACTCATACAGAACTCTGGTCTGTCATCACCGGCACTGTCTGTCTCATTTTTGATATCACATGGCTACCACACTTCCATGGTGGCACCATAGCCTGTCAGACACCAGTACCCTGTTATATATGTCCTGACATTTCTGAAAGCTGTCACCTTAGAAGAGAGCTTGTTTTGGGGGAAAGTTGGGAGAAATTTCTTATTCTAATATTATATTCTCTTACTTAAATACCAAACAGTGCAGTATTTGCTCCAGTGTGTTGCAAACAGGGTTTTAGAAAACAGATCTTTCAATTTGTACTTATAGCCTTCTGTCTCCATAGAACTAAAACATGAATCAAATTGAAGGCTGAACAGGGAGACACTCCAAATGACACATAGCACGTCATGCTGAGAATTGGCCCCTTATGAATGAATCAGATTTGAAAGCAAAAATGAGAGTCACAGAGGCAAAATTTGACACATCTCTTTCAAGCCATCATGCTATGGATATTCCAGTCATGTTTAAAATAATGTCCCCAGTATGAAAACAGATGCATCAGTCTCATTTATTCTGACTTTACCTCTTGTGATTTTTGTATAAGATTATTTCACAATAAAGTGTTAAAATTTTCATAGCATATGTTGTCGCCTACTTAGTCCTGAATATATACTCATAGGTGAGTTTTTAATTATATTTGATTTCATGGTGAATACCACAAAAAACAGAAATTTCAGCCTCAGTGGTCTAATCAAATGTAGTTTGCATGGGTTAAGTCCCCATATGCCAACATTTCTGGGTATAAACCCTGAGGAGCACTATGGTAGACTCTAGATTGTGCTAAATTGTCCAAAGGCCAACAAACAAGGATTCTAGAGAGTTAACCTGTCATTTTGTTATTGTTGTTAAATCTATGGCGTTGGTTTTGTTAATTTGACTATTTTATTCATCTTCTAAATATTTATTTAGGCTTCTCTCTGTCCCTTCAAATTGTGAACTTTACATAGATGTACCCTGCTAGAAATTTAGAAGACCTATTGTCCATTGACCTATTTATTTAATAGGCTCTTATGTGTCAATTAATTGGTTCTGTGATTTAGGTCTGGGTAGGGCAAAGGTGCTTTAACTATCATTTGCTTTGGAACTTTTGCTAGGTAATTATATGGAGACTTTTTTTTCACATGAACCTAGGTCAAGATGCCCGTTGCACATTTGGGTTCTGATGAATAGCAACACCTGTACCTGCCATTTAGTGCTTATTCCACATCTGTTCAGTGACAGTTTCCAAACTATTGGATCTGCTTCTAATTGCTGAAAACCTTGGCTTCTCCATTTTCACTTGGCTAATTTTATTTTCTAAGCATAAACCTAATTTCTATAAACATGACATGGGTTTTAACTTCCTAAATAAACTCAAGATTTTAAATACCCAAAGAAAATCACATTAAAAATAATCTTGTTTTTAATCTACAAAAAGGATAAAACATGATTGTCCAAAGTCTAAAAGACAATTGCTGCATTTGAAATCATGAGACCAAGGTTCCAACTCTGCTGCTAATAAGCTGATTTTAGAAAGTTACTTTAATTCTCTAGAAATTGATTCATTCCTCTGTAATTGAATTGGGTTGGATCTGTATTCTTAAAATTGTATTTCAGAGTGGTAAGTGTTCTAAATCATATTACAGGAACACTAGGAGAGAAGCAGAACAGAAATGGAGAAGACGGGGAAGCAACAACTTGCTTTGGTTGGTCCAAAGACAACAAGCTGTGAAGGATTGGACTGTCTGGACCGTTCCCTCTTTCATACAGTACCTTGAATTCTGTGCCACCACTGACCCATCATTAGCCTATCGTTCATCATAAAGGACATGAAGGTTTATCGCTGATTTATCCATATTCTCCCCTGATGTTTTTTTTTTTAATAAAAAAGCCTTTCAAAAAAAGCTTTTACAGTGCCAGTGATAAACTTTGTAACTACATAACAGAATAAAGTTTACATTGGTTTCAAATTCATTATCTTGCTCCCTATCAATGTTCATTAGATAAATGAGTTGATAGAAAGAGGGCAAGACTTGATTATTTTTATCATATTTCAGAGATATTATTAAAAAGCAATTTTGCCACCATTTTTTCCAGATCATTAAACACATTTATTAAAGAATAATTACAATATATCAACATTTCCACAAGATATCATGGCATAGACATACTAGTGATTTTGAGGTGTGATTGAACAGCTTTAGAATCACATGGTCAATGCAGTTATCTATGGCAATTATAGTGTCTCTAGTCCTTTGTAACGTACTCATTATATATACATATATATATATACATTTTAAATACATATACACATTATAAATAAACATTATATAAAGTCATTTTACATAGAAATAAATATTTTATATGTATTGTATACATGCAATACATACATTACTATTTCTATCTCTCAGCTATTGTTTATTAGGTAGGGATATTAAGATCTGATAATAGTTATGTACTCTAATATAACTATTAACTTTATGGGTGCTAATTTATTATCTCCATAATTCACTGATCTTTTCCTTTCTTTTCTATTTCTATTATAAAAATACAGTTGAAGAAGTAATATCATCTGTAATTTTTCTCTTAAAAGAATATACTTTTTCTGATTGTTATTGAAATTTTAACTGATTATTTTACTGTGTACACATCTTATTCTTAGTCAAACAGACATCCACAGAAACACAACCCCAAGGAATCATTGGCATCACAGTATGACCAGGGTACTTCATTGATTGGGGTCTTTGCTAATTGGCACTGGTAGGGATTTTCTTGAACAAGTCACCTTGAGTCCCTCTGTCACATAGACTATACTTATAAACATTGCCAGTCAAGGTTACTGGAGCATAGCATACTAGCAAAAACAGAACAGTACACATGGATAGGTCAGCATATACTGCCTGCACTGCCAGAAAAGATAATGCAGTGTATATAGATTTTTAGCACTAGAAAGGGCTTTGGGGATAAACAACTGCTTCATTTTACAGATGAGAAAATTCATATCCAGAGACACAGAGATGCTCTTGTTCAGACAGCTCATTAATGGCAACCACAAGATGAAAACCCCAGTCTCCTGATTTTTAGTTCATTGTTTTCCCCTTCACCTGACGTACATTCTGCTGACACTAGGTCAAAAGTTATGTCTTGCTATGTGAACTAGCACCTTATAATTAATCATATTTAAGAAAATTAAATTTTCTTATACACATCATTAAAGAAAACAAAGTTTTTGTTGTTGTTTACAAACTAAATCACATAGAAAGTATGGGAACTGTCTTTTCGGATTGTGTAGGCTGTCAAGTTGCAAATGAATACAGTTCTCCATTCAAGAATACACAATTGCCTATGAATCTTGTGAAATGTGTTTAGTGAACCTAATACATCAGCTTAGTGCAGGGTGCACCTCTTTCTCCCTTCTACAAAATTCTGCTCTCTGCCAAATCTCACAGGCACCATCTCTTATCTGTTGTTGCTGATCTAACTAATGTTTTTAGTTAGGAAAAGATAGGATGCTTTTCCCCACTTCCTATCCTCATATTCATGAGCAAGCAATGGTGAGATCTCAGGCTGGTGAATTTCTCCAAGTTCTTCCCACTGACTTTGCTAAAGACTTTTGAAATGCATTCTGATGGACTAGATATCCTTTCCTGACCTCTTAACTCTGAGGAAGCATTATTCTCAGTGTGTAATGGCTTTGATGTGCTTTTTTCTTCTGTCACCATTCTAAGAATGAGCATAAAGATCTCTTGCTTGAGTGCCATTAATGTTTTACCTTAGTGCAAAATCATAATTTGAAACAAATTAATTTCAAAATAATTATTGCTTGTTAACTAGTAAAAAATTCAATAAGTTTAAAGGTAAATGGCTACAAGAGACTACCAGTCAAGATGGCAGTGTACTCAGACATGGCTTGCATTCTTTGCATACCACAACAAAATTACAACTAAAATATAGAACCATCACTCAGAACCATCAGAAATCAAGTTGAATGGAAGTCTGACAACTACAGAATTAAAGAAAGCACATCCATCCAGACTGGTAGGAGGGATGCAGATGTGGAATGGGCTGGTCCCACACCCATGTGTGGTGGATAAAAATTCAGGAGGGATATCTTGGGAGTGAGGAGTCCCAGCCCTACACCAGAACCTGTAGCCCAAGGTTGGAAATGGATACCAGGAAGAAAAGTCCCCATAACTTCTGGCTGCAAAAACCAGCAGGGACTGAGTCAGTGAAAGAAACTGCTGGAGCCTAAAGCAGTTCCTCTTAAAGAACCCACATAGAGGATCACCTACTCAATCTCACCACCTCTGAGTTCCAGCACAGGAGTAGCAGCTTGAAAGTACCACCGACATACACAGAGAAACTGAAATGTCTGGAAACAAGGTGAGCAGAGGCCATGGTCCCTTTTCTAAAGCACTGCACAGAGCCAAAGAGCCAGAAAGTTGGTGTCATATCTGAGACTCTATCAACATAGCTAACACTGCTTGACCCACCATGGAGATGCTCAGACACTTCACCCCACGTAACCACAAAGGGAGGGTGTACTCCACCCACCTGAAGGGTGCACCTTGAGTACCCAGCTCGGGTGATAAGAGGAGGTTGTGCACTGGATCCTACAAGACACCTAATACATTAGGCCACACTACCAAGACACAGGGTCAAAGCAGCTCTATCTAATACACAGAAACAAACACAGGGAGGCTACCAAACCATGGAGACAAAGAAACATGGCCCACATGAAAGAACAGATCAAAACTCCAGAAAAAGAGCTAAACAAAATGGAGATAAGCAATCTATCAGAGGCAAAGTTCAAAACACAGGTTATAAGGATGCTCAAGGAACTTAGTGAGGACATCAACAGAAATAAAAAGATCCAGTCAGAAACAAAGGATACACTAATGAAAATACAGAACAATTTACAGAGAAACAACAGTAGAGTGGATCAATGATTTGGAACATAAATAAACAAAAAACAACCAGTCAGAACAAAAAGAAAAAATAATGAAATAAATGAGGATACTATGAGCAGCCTCTGGGACAATTTCAAGAGGTCCAACATATGCATCAGAGGGATGCCAGAAGGAGAAAAGAAAGAGCAAGAAACTGGAACTCTATTTGAAAAAATAATGAAAGAAAACTTCCCTGATTTGGTGAAGGAAATAGACATGCAAGTCCAGGAAGCATAGAGAATCTCAAACAGGATG
>PVKM010040574.1:0-13404 GCA_004027735.1 Carollia perspicillata
TATTGAGTAAGAGGGCAGTAGTGGAAAGAGTTGGTATTTGCCTATCTGGTACTGTAAGAAGATAGGAATTTTGTTTTGTGCATCAAGTAGACCCCAAGGGAAGTGATTAGGCTTGAGTTACCTTGATGGATCCTACCAAGGAGGGCTGCTTGCCGTATGAGGAGACTGTGGGTGGTATAATAAGAGAGGTCAGTCTGAGCATGCATCTTCAATACCAGTGAAGTATGCAGGATGGAGGGGCCAGCCTCTCTGCTTGCTTAATTTAGGGCTACCCTGCTGTGAAGACCTGAAAGGTACTGTACAAACTGGGCTCCTCTGAGAATGAGAGAAGGCACTATCAATAATTACACAAGGATATCAGATCATTCTACTTCCTGGCCACCTAGTAAAACTCAATGGAACTCTATACACAGGACATTTGTCCCTCTTTCTCTTCCTCATCTGATTTGGAGGAACCAGAACATGAGGAAGGAAGTGGAGAAAGGTGAAAGAGCCAGGAAGAATATTGGGGGGAATAGAAACAAAACAGATTACACATATTCTCTTGCCTGGCCTATGTTGAAGTGAGGGTGCATGGATAGTCTTTGAAGGAGATAGGAAATTGAAGGTTTAAACTGGACTAGACTATATTTAACAATACTTGAAAGTAACTGAGAGAAGTAATAAGATTTATCTGGGATGTTAAGGAGAGATGAGGAAGTGAGATTTGAAAGAATATGTTTAAAGGGATAAAAGAGAGTTAAGGCACGTGTCCCACTGAGTTCAGTCTGTTTGACCATTAGTTTAATAGGATTTAGTTGAATGAACTTTTAGTGAGTACCTACAAGCTGATACATAAGGTAGTAGGTTGAGCATTTTAGGGAAGGCAAAGATGACTAAGATTTTCTGTCCTCAGGGAGCGTCTACTTTAGTGTAAATAGCTAAACTTGATCCATGACCGAATGATATAAGCACTCTAGACTTGTAAGTGGCAATGCTCATGTGGAAAAGAACTGAATACCACATGGTTCAGGGCAGGTTTTGTGGAAGAGGCTGAATTTGAGCTGAATCTTGAAGGAAGAGAGAATATTAGCTGGAAAGAAAGGCATTCTAGCATGAGGGAATGATCAAAGGCCTGGCATTGGGAATGAATAGACACCTGGGGAGAAATAATGCTTATCCACACTGAAAACTTCTTTTTAAAAAATGGGTTCAACCGCTGTTTAATCTTGCCCATGTTACGATTTTGGTTGAAGTTTGATAGTTTTACATGTCATTTTTGCATTTGTTTAGTACTGCACAGTGTCTTCCTTCATGAGATATAGTGTGGAAATGTTATTCATTTTAGAACCTAGATGGTTATAAGCATCAAAGCCAAACTTCCAAGTCTGATCACAAAGTCCATCATTTTCCTTGATTTTCAGACAGTAAAATGTAGAGAACGTGATAATTTTTACTTGCAATCCTGAGAAGTATTTGGAAATACAATTAGTTTCATAATAAGTGTTTGTTTTTTAAAACCTTCCCAGAATATCTTGATGCTAGTGTCACTTTTAAATAGCTGTAGCTCCAGGAATGTGTCTGTTCACGTTGTTATCTTAAATATACACCTTATCTATCTATATTGCTGTACTTCAGATGTGAAAGTAAAAATAAACGTGCGAAGTGCCTAGCAGACTTGTATGGATTTATGTAAATTAGAAAACACAAACAATCCATTAGTGCTGAGGCCCTGATACATTAAAATCAAGCAAGGATTATTTCCTAAAATTATACACACACACACATCATTATATCTAGTGATTTACTTTGCAAAAAAAAAAAAAAAAAAAAAAACTTTGATATGTAAGAGGTACTTTTTTCTCTGAACTCCAGACACGTATCTAGTTGTCCTGTGATACCTACGTACGGATATTTAAAGGTATTTAAATATAAAATGCTCAAAACTCAGTGGATCTTTTTACCCAAACTTTTTGCATCTGTAGTCTTCTCCATCTAAGTTAATGACAAATTCATCCATGTTACTCATTCCAAAAACCTTGGAGTCATCCCATGCTCATCTCTCTCGCATTTATACCTTATATCAGTAGTTCATGTTGGCTTTATCATAAAAATACATCTAGAATCTGGATCTGACCACCTCTCAGCACCTCCACTGCTACCTGGTCCAACCCATTATCATTGCCTTACTTGGATTATTTTAATAGCCCTCTGACTGGTCTCCCTGCTTCCCCTTACAGTTCTCAACTCCTAACCCAGCAGTTTAGTCTAATCTCAGTGCAGTAGCCAAGATAACCAGTGAAAACACGTTAAGTTCTCTGTCATTCTGCGGTCTAAAACTTCAGTTTCCTTTCTCCCTTACATTAAAAGCTAATATATTTGTAGTAGCCTGTAATGCTCATGATATTGTGCCATCTGTAGCTTCATCTTTTTTAGTTGATTCCAGAGAGAGAAAGGGGGAGAGAGAGAGACAGACAGATAGACATCTATGTAAGGAAAACATCAATCAGTTGCCTGTCACACGTGCCCCAGCTGGGGACTGAACCTGCAACCTAAGTATGTACTCTGACTGGGGGCAAACGTGTGACCTTTTGCTGCACAGGACAACACTCCAACCAACTGAGCCACACCTGCTGGGCCTGCAGCATTAATTTTTGGCTATCTGTTTACTATACTTTATTCACACTTGACACCATATGTGCCTTGAATAGCTGGCCTTGGGGCCTTTGCACTTGTTCCCTCTGCCTGGAATGCTCTTCCCCCGGACAACTACTGAGCTTATTCCCTAACCTTTTTTGAATCTTTATTGAAATGTTACATTCCTAGTAAGACCTTCCTTGACCATCTTATTTAGAGTTTCCTCCTCCTTCTCCCCGATTGCTTAATTTTTCTGGTTAACACTTTTCCAAAGTAACAGCATGTTTTACTTTTTTATAGTCAGTCTTGTTAGAATAAAAGCTCGATGAAGGCAGGGGATTTTGTTTTGTTTACCACTTTACCACCACACTTAGAATAATTAATTCCTGGCTCATAGTTGGTACTTAATACATAATTGATTTAATAAATAAAAGACAGCAAAAGACTTATTATATAGGGCTTAAACTTGTAGTAAAGCTTGATGTGCCCTTAATTGGCATCTTTGGACAATTGCTATTCCAAATGGCTGAGTATTTCTTCTCCTTTTTACTTTTGAAAGAAAATATATTGGGAGTATAATTTACATATAATAAAATGTACCTGTTTTAAATGTACAGTTCAATGAGTTTTGACAAATATGCACATGCATGTAACTACTACAGTCAAGGTATAGAACAGTTTATCACCTCAGAAAGTTCCCCTGTGTCCCTTTGAAGTCATTTCTTTTACCCCTTCTAATTACTTGCATACAACTATTGACCTGGTTTTTGTCACTGTGAATGTCTTACCTGTCCCAGAGTTTCGTATAAAGAGAATAATACATTATGCACTCTTTTCAGCAGGATGTCTTTGAAACTTACTGTGTCTTAGTAGTTCTTTTTCTCTGCAGACTAGCGTTCATTGTATAAATGTGCCACAGTTTGCTTATCCATTTACCTGTTCACGGCCATTTGAGGGGGTTTTAGTTTTTTGCCTAGAATATTTTTTTTTTGGCAAGGAATAATGTTAACCGTGAATGTTAATGTACAAGTCTTTCTGTACATGTGCTTTAATTCCTCTGGGTTAGATGTCCAGGAGTAGAATTGGTAAGTGTATATTTAACTTTGTAAGAAACTGTCAAACTTTTTGAAGTGCTTACCATTCCTTAAAATTCAGACATGCTCAGACTCATAGACAGAGAGCAGCTGACAGTTCTGGGATGGGAAGAGGGTTGGTGGAGGGGGGCTGCAGGATGGAGGGTTTGAGCAAAAAACAAGGAACTCATGGACACAGACAACAGTGTGGTGAATGTGGGAGGGAGGAGGGTGGATGGAAGCAGAAGAGAGTATAGGAGGGATAAATGGTGATAGAAAAAAATTAAAAAATTTAAGACATGCCTAGTAGGGTGTGTGTAGTTGCATCTCATTGTGGTTTTTATTTGCATTATATGTCTGTCATATATCAGACATATATACATGTCTGTCATGCTAATAGTCTTTCTCTTTCATACTAAGTGTTAAAATCAATGGTTTAAGTTCTCTAACTTTGTTCTTTTTTGAAATTGTTTAGGCCCTCCAATTTCTCTCTCTTTTCATATCAGTGATAGAATTAGATGGACAGTAATATAAAATTCCTGTGGGAATTTGGATTGGCATTGAATAAAATCTGTAGATAAGTTTGGGGAGGACTAATTTCTAAACAATTCTGAGTTATTCCAATCCACAGACATGGTATATCTTCATTTATTATTTTATTTTTTAAAATTTTTAAATTTTTATTTTTTAATAGATTTTATTTATTTATCTTTAGAGGGGAAGGGAAGGAGGGAAGGAGAGAAATATCAATGTATGGTTGCCTCTCATGTGTCCCCTGCTAGGAACTGGCCTGCAACCCAGGCTTGTGCCCTGACTGGGAATTGAACCGTGATCCTTTGGTTCACAGATCCGCGCTCAATCCACTGAGCTACACCAGCCAGGGCTATTTACTTATTTTAAAAAATAAATTTGACAGATGGTCATTGTTAGTGTGGAGAAATACAATTGACTTTCCTATGTTAAACATGTATCCTGCTACCTTATTAATCAGTAATTCTCTTGGCTTTTTTTGTGTGAATTCCTCAGGGTATTCTATGTCAATGAGTATGTTAATTATAAGGGAAAAGAGTTTCCCAACCCCTTCTTAACTAACTAACTTCCTTCCTTCCTTCCTTCCTTCCTTCCTTCCTTCCTTCCTTCCTTCCTTCCTTCCTTCCTTCCTTCGAGTAGGACTTCTAGTGCAATGTTAAATAGAAGTGGTGAGAGTGAACATCCTTGCTTTGGTCTAAGGAGAAAGTGTTCAGGCTTCTATTATATATGACGTTAGCTGTACATTTCTAATTGATGCCCTGTATCAGATAGATCAAGTTCCCTTTTATTTTTAGTATGCTGAGAGCCTTTGTTATAAATGATGGTAAGTTTTGTCATATGCCTTTTCTGTATCTATAAAAAGAATCATTTGGTTTTTCTTTTAAAATTTGTAATAATCTAATAAAATCTGCTATTAGCAAAATCTAATAAAATAATCTAGTCAAATAAAATTTGTAAAAATCTAATAAATACAATTAGATTTCTAGGTATGAAACCAGCCTTTGTATTTTTGTGATAAACCCCATTTGGTTTTGATACATTATCCTTTAATATTTTGCTGAATTTAATTTGTGATATTTTGTTAATGATTTGTAAATCCGTGTTTCTGAGGGATACCCCCCCCCACCCAGGAGTGTCATGGACTGAATGCTTGTGCCCTCCTGAAATTCTTTTGTTGAAGCTCTGGGAGGCAATTAGGCTGAGATGAGATCATGAGGGTGAGGCCTCCATGATGATATTAGTGTCCTTAAATGAAGAGGAAGAGACCAGGGCTTACTTGTTCCCTCTGTTCCCCCATGTAATGACACAGTGAGAAGGTATCGAAGCCAGGAAGAGGGCCCTCACTAGGGAACCAAATTGATGAGCACCTTGATCTTGGACTTCCCAGCCTGCAGAACTCTTGAGAAATAAATTCCTGTGGTTGAGCCACCCAGCCTGTGGTGTTTGGTATGGCAGCTTGAGCCGATTAACACAGGGTGATGTGATGTCTTTGACAGATTTGGTGTCAAATTAACGACCTCATTAGACAAAAAGAATTTAAAAAAATCTACCCCCCTTTATAATCAAAACACCTAAATTAGGAATAAGAGGAAATATCCTCAATAAGATAAAAGACATCTGGTTTTAAAACACACCTAACATCTTCAGGTGAAAAAGTGAATACAGTTCCCCAAATCAGCAACAGAATGTTGCTGTTACCAATGCTATTTAATTTGTACTAGAGGTTTTAGTTAAGGCAATTAGGTAAGAACAGAAATAAAAGCATCTATATTGGAAAGAAGAAGCACAACTGTCATTATTTATAGACGACAGTTTATTCTTTATAGAAAATCCTTAGAAATCCATTAAAATCTATTACAACTAATGAATGATCAGCAAATTGCAAGGTATAAGAGAAATGTACAGGAATCAGTTGTATTTCTATACACTAGCAATGAGCAATATAAAAGTGAAATTAAGAAAACAATTTCACTTACAATAGCAACAGAAAATCAAGTAGAACAGATTTAACAAAAGCAGTAGAAAAATTGTATTCCAAAACCGAGAAAAGTTGGAAGAAATTAAAGAAATAAATAGAAATACATTGCATTTTTGCATATCAGAGGACTTAATAGTGTTAAGATAGCAGTACTCTTCCAAATGAAATACAGATTCAAGGTAGCCTCTATCAAAATCCCAGCTACCTTATTTTTCTTTCAGAAAATGTAAACTGATATAAAATTTGTATGTAAACTCAAGTTACCCAGAATCCTCAAAACAGTCTTGAAGAAAAAGGAAAGTGAAGGACTCATCCTGATTTAAAACTTATACAAAGCTACAGTAATGAAATCAAGGGTGTTTGATGCTGATAGAATGATAGACTTACAGATCAGTGGAGTAGGATTGAGAATCCAGAAATAAACCCTTACATTTTTGTGTAATTAGTTTTTGACAAGCATGCTGAGGTAATTCAGTAGAGAAAGAATAATTTTTTAAACAAATGATGCTGGGACAACTAGGTATCCATTAGCAAACTAATATAGTCGGTCCCTTTTCTTATGCCATCTATTAAAATTAATGCTAAATGGATTGTAGACCTAAATGCAAGAACTAAAACTGTAAAACTCGGAGAAGAAAACATGAGTGTAAATCTTAATGTTCTGGGGTTAAGCAAAGCCTTATTAGAAGACAAAAAAGCACAAGTGACAAAAGATGAAATAGATAAATTGGTCTCCAAAATTTAAAACTTTGACACTTCAAAAGGCACCATTAAGAACGTGAAAAGGCAACCCACTGAATAGGAGGTACATTTGCAAATTATATCTCTGGTAAGAGACTTGTGTCTATAATATATAAAGAACTCATAATCCAATAATCAAAATAAATTAACAAATGTGCAAAGTGTCTATGAAATGTGTCTATATGTCCCATGTGGTTTTTATTTTTTTTATCTTTCTTTAGGATTACTGTTTGTTTTTAACCTCATCTTTGGATTATTAGTTATATATTTGTATATTTTTACTTTTAAATTTAGTGGTTTCTATAGGATTTATAATACCATTTTAACTCACAATAGTCTGTATTCCAATAATATTGTACCACTTTGTGTAATTTTGAAGCTTTACATGTGGTATTTCTTTCCTTCTATTCTACAATTACGTTATTTTACTTCTGTATGTTATGTAAAACACCACAGTATTTTATATTCCTTTTTTTCTTTGAACAGTTGAGTTTTCAAAGAGGAATTAAACATGAGAAAAAAGTCTGTTATATTTACTTGCACATATATATTCTTGTGGTTCATTCCTTTCAGGGATGTCCAACCTTTTGGCATCTCTGCACCATGCTGGAAGAAGAAGAGTTGTCTTGGGCCTCACATTAAATGCATTGTGACACGTCATCACAAAAAAAATCTTGTAATGTTTAAGTAAATTTACGATTTTGTGTTGGGGCTAATTCTCAGCCAACCTGAGCTGCCCTTGGGCCCTTGGGTTGCAGGTTGGACATCCGTGCATGTAGATCTTGCTTCCAAATAGTAAAATTTTTCTTCAATCTGGTGAACTTTTTTTCCAACATTTCTTATAGCACAGCTTCTTTTTCTTTCCTTTAATGAGAAATCGGTGGGGCTTTTTTCCCCCTGTTAATTGAATATTATAGTTTGTTTTTTTTAAACCTTTGTGTTTTTTATATATTCTGTTTACTACCAGTTTTTAGCTTTTTTTATGTATATATCCATGTAGTTTTCTGGTATGCATACTGTTTGAGGTTTGCTGAGTTTCTTGGATATGTAGGTTTTATCATTCTCCTCAAATTTGAAAATGTTTAGGCTCTTAATCTTTCAAAACTTTTCTGCTTTTCTTTTTTTGGGGTGCCAGTTATACATGCGGTCCATGACAAGGTTACTCCACAGGTTACTGAGAACCACATCACCTTTTTTTAGCCTCCTCTTTTCTGTGCTTTTCTTTGGGCAATTTTTATTGTTATACCTTTGTGTTAAATGATCCTGTCTTCTACACTGTCACAGACCATATAGTGCATTTTTTAAAAAGATATTTTGATTTACCGGATGTTCTAATACTTTTGAAAGTAGCTTTTATGTTTTTTTTTCATTTTCATGTTATGTTTAAAAATAGATTCTTGAATACATTAGGTACTGTTTTAATGTACTTGCTTTTTTAAATTGTTACTATGCTAGGTCCATCATTTCTGCCATCTCTGGTTCTGTAATCCATTGTTTTGTCTTGTCTGTGAGTCACTTTTTTTTTTTTTCATTACATGTGTGGTAATTTTGGGTTAGATAATGGGCATTGTGAATATTATATTACTGTGTCCTGGTTTTATAGTCTTCTTTACACAGAGCATTAGTTTTGGCTGACATTTTTAAGTACTTTGTGGATTAGCCTGATGTTCTTCAGACTGGTTTTTACACTTTGTTAAGATTATTCTTGATTAGCCTTTAGTGTAGAGCTAATTTCATCTATTACTAAGATGTGATCCTTGTTCATGCTTTGTTGGATGTCATGTGTGATCAATGAGGTCTCTCCTGTTCTGTTCTAATTTTGAACATCTTTTAGGCCTACCTGTTATTTGGGGGTAGGCCTAACCCCAAACCTACCTGTTTTAGGCTCTTGCTCTCATATTTGTTCGTCAGCCAGGGTCATGGATATGGGGAGCTTTTTCTCTGTTTAGCTCCTTTCTGTTATGGACTATCTCCTTACAAATTCTACCTGTGGCTCCCTAAAACTTTGATAACTTGTTCACTCAATTCATCTAAACCCCCATGTACTTTTTATCTTTTTACACTATGGTCAGTGGAGTGCCTCCAGGTAGAAAACGGGTAACCATAGGGTTCCCCTGATTGTTTTCCATTCAGGTTTCACAGTTCTGTACTGCATATTGTTCAATATCTGAAAACAGTTTTATATGTTTTGTACAGTTTTCTGGTTGATTACAATGTGAAGGGGGCAGGTCTGGTACCAGTTATTCCATTATTGCTAGAATTAGAAATGCCCTGTAACTCCCTTTTTTAGTGTTGAAATTTAAGAAAAAGAAGTTTTGTGTACATATAAGAAAAGATTTTTATTTATATATAGCCTGCTGTTAAAATATAGTTGAACATTGTTCAACTTCTTTCTTGATGACTTTTCTTCTTTTAATTGTTGTGTGGACATCTGTAACCTTAGACTATTGAAAATGCTCCCCTCCCAGTTTTCCTGATTTCTGTTTTTCCTGTATTATTTTGTCCATATTGAGACCAGTTTCAATTTTCAACGACTCTCTTCTTCCTTGAACCTATGTTTTCTTTGATTGTTCTTGTTACAAAAGAAAGTTTTAATATTTAACCCTGGCACTTCAGAGTCTGTCTAGTTAGGCTTTAGTCTGTTTTTTTTTTCTACCCTAATTTTCCTTATTTTTTTATACTCCAAAAAAGGCTCCAGCATCTTGGTCTACATTCCCATTTTTCTGTAATACTTTTTCATTTGCTGAAAGCCCTTCTCCCTGTCAAAATCCTAATCATTCTTCCCAGTCTCCCATTTCTTTATGGTGGTGCTTTTCTTAGTAGGATGTTAACAGTTTTTTGAATATTTGTCAAATCCTCCCTACAAAAATGTGTGTTATTGAATGATTTAATCGTCTTTGATTCTCACATAGGGCCTGACACATGGTTGATGTTCTGTAAATATTTATTAAATATTTACATAAATGCTCTTTAGAATAGCGTTAAGGTATCTTGAAGTTGATCTCCAGTGTGGCTTGTTGAGTGAGTAAGCATATGTATAAGAATAAAAATAAAGGCTCCATTCATTAGATATAGGTAGTGTTTACCCAGTAAAAATTGGGGGGGTGGTGGTTGCTCTTTGCCATCTGAAATGATACACTACTTGTTCTCTGATATAATCAATATATTTTTTAAGGTTTATGAGAGCCCTCTAATTTAACTTGTTTTGGTCAACACATTTTGTTTTAATTGAGAGCAAGCACCGTTTATGGTGGCTTGGGTGAACACAAATAAGCCAGCCTTCAGTGACTTTTATACAAATGGGAGAGACAGATATTTTTTTGTATGTATGAGTAAGTGTGGAGATAGGTGATATGGTAGAACAGAGGAGAAGCACGTGGATGTTTGGTTGCCCTTTTATGTTCTCAGGATTCTCAGAGGCCTATATCTAGTTGTATAAATTAGGGAGGACCAAATGTGCTTTGCTTAGCACGACTTTCACTGGCTGAGCAGACTATTTTCAGACAGTCCTTCAGTCAGTGAAAGTCTTTTGTCATTGCTTAATTTTATACACCCTTCCATTTCTCTATACCTACTGTCATTTGCTGAGGTTATCCCTTCAAAAAACATTTTCTCGAGGACCCATTATGTGTTGGGTGCTTGTTCTGGCATTGAAAAGATGAAAAAGACATGCCTCCTGAAGGAGTGGTAATGGCCTTCAGAAATCTTGATTGTCTGATTTGAGGCCACAGTGTAAGGAACCAGGCATGTAATAATTATATTTGCTTCAAAAAATATGGACTAAATGTCATCCTATGGTTTTTGGTGCCCGTCCAACACCAACAGGAATCCTCAGTTTGGGTTGTGGTGAACAAGGAAACTTTATTCTGTGCAAACAGTTCAATTGTGATATACAGCATGGAAGTGGAACAGAACTGCTATGGAATAGCTCAATAGTGTTACAGATCAGTTATGAAACAGCACGGCTGTGAGGCTACCTTTGGGCAAGGCAGCCCTGAGGTGAGGCCCTTCCTGGGCTAGACGACTCTGCTTTACTCTGGTCTGCTCTACCTGCTCTGCTCTGCTGTGGTCTACTTTGCTCCACCTGCTCTGCTCTGGTCCAGTGAGACATCTTCATTGTTTCAGCTGTGTGTTTTAGTCTTGCATCCCACAAGTCAGGGATGTCTGAATCCTTTATCAAGCCTAATGAGAAGCGTTTCAAACTGTATGATATGGGTTTTGCACTTGGGGTCATCAGAGACTCATGCCAGGGAAATTTCAAGCATTCTGTGGCAGTAGGGCTGGCTCTGAGAAGTAATGACACTCCTGTCTTTCAATAGGTCAAAGGTGTATGTATCCCAGAATATGAATATCAATCTGGCATTATTTAAAAAGGGGTCTTGCCCAAGAAAGATTTTTTTTTGCCAGAGCAAGAGGGTCCTAGCAGTAAGGACTTGTGGGGTATAGGGCCAGAGGTCAGATGCTGATGGGGCGGGGGCGTGGTTTGGGTAGGTCCCTTTTAGCTGAGGGAGAGCACTGCGCCTGGCAGGAGTTTTGCAATTGGAGAATTGTACCCTTGGAACAATGCATGTAGGCTTCCCAAGAGAGGAAAAATTAGCTTTAAACACCTGCCATAGCCATATAGCCCTAGGCCATTTTGATATAGTAGCAATCAAATAAGGACTGTCCCATATGCCTGATCTCTTCTCACCTTCCTGACCTTGACCCTGGTGGGCTCAGAAAACTCAGGAAGATGGCAGAAGAGAAACTTCTTGGTAAGAAGAAAATAATCTTGTTCCCTCCATCACTGACAGTGGGCAGGCCCACTGCTGAATAGAAAACATAGGATTTAATGTTAAATGTACTTTGGAGTTTTGATTATTATTTGGATCTATTCTTCTAATTTTGAAAAATTTGAAACCTTACAGACATGTTGAAATAGAAACATAATGGATACCTCATACCTTTTATCAGTTAGTAACATTTGGCTACATGTATTTATTGTGTGTATACTTTTTTGGTCCACGGAATGGGGCTGAATCTTTTGAAAATGACACTTTACTCCTAAATACTTCAGCTTGTTTATCTTAAAAACTAAGATATTCTCCTATGTAATTACAACATTGTTATCACACCCAGGACTTCACCATTGATAAAATAATGTTAAATAATACATAGTCTGTATTAAAATTTCCCTCGTTGTCTATGTGAAATTAGTTATTTAAACAATTGAACTGAGACTTACCATTTAAAGTGACCATATGATTTTCTGTTCCTTATGAGGGACCAGAAAAGTCATGAGGATTACTTGAGTTTTTTCTCAAGGGCAGAGGTTGGTTTACCTATGAACAGATTTAACAGACCACTAAGAGACAAAAATAAAGTTTTTTGCATGACACTCATCATTTCTTCATGGTCAACACATTGGGTACTTCTGCATTGTTCAAGAATAGATTTTTCTGTAGATGAAACAAAATTGACAGAGTGATGATAATTGTTGAAGCTAGGTGATATGGTTCATTAAACTCATCTCTCTAGACTGTTGTGTATATTTGAGAATTTTCATAATAAGGTAAAAGAACTTTTAGAGTCTTGCTTGTTAGTATTAATATCAGGAGAAGTCAATATATGAAATGAAAGCACAGTAATAATAGTTGTGATTTTTTAGTATTTAGTAAATGTCAGGCATTAGGCTAAATCTTTTCCATTTTCAGACCTCTCCAAGGTAAATTTTATTTATTTCATTAAAAAACAATCGTTCTTTGGAATTCATTACTCAGTCTGAAGGTTTATCTTCATCTTTTTCTTAGTTTGTCATTTGTCTCTGAAGTGAAGAAGGGAATGAGCCCAGGATTGGTGCTGATAATGGAGCGAATGACCTGGGTGAAAGTGGAAGTCTGGGTGAAAGTTCATGTTGGGTCCAAAATTAATGCTAAAGGTTACAAGGCACAGGGTGAAGTCTAAGGGATTTCACTGTGGTATAGTGCTGGCTCTAATTCAAATTCATCAGGTAATACAGAGTTCTGAACAAGATGGTAGTGGGTTAATTTCACCCAAATGAAAGTGAAAATGAAATAACCTTATACCTAGTGTTTAGCTTTGTTAAGATTTATTTGGAATTTCAAATATTTTATATATTAGCTAGAGTGATAAATTAGGTTTGGGTAGAATCTTTTTTGTATATGTTATATTTAATAGAATTTTTTTCCTCACTTACAATTTTGATACTTCTCTTAAAATATATATTTTATTGATTATGCTATTACAGATGTCCCAATCTTTTCCTTTATTTCCCTCCACCCTGCACATCCCTCCCACATGCATTCCCCCCTCTTCAGTTCACATCCATGGGTCATACATACAAGTTCTTTGGCTTCTACATTTCCTGTACTATTCTTATCCTCCCCCTGTCTATTTTCTACCTACCATTTGTGCTACTTATTCTGTGTACCTTTTCCCCCCTCTCCCCGTCCCACTCCCCCCAAT
>PVKM010040575.1:0-13409 GCA_004027735.1 Carollia perspicillata
TAGAGACATCGGGTAGATCTGTGATGAGTGGATTGTTCAAGTCAGGGTACTTTGTGGGGCGTGGTTAAAGGGTAGATTGAGAGGTTCCTGGGGGCGGGGTATCTGAATAAGGATCAGGAGCTTATTGGTGCCCCCACAGACCTTCTTGTCCAGTGAGTTTCTTTCCGTCTCCCCTCCCCTACCTATCCCAGGCTGCAAGATTAAGGCTCTGAGGGCCAAGACCAACACGTACATCAAGACTCCAGTGCGGGGCGAGGAGCCAGTGTTCATGGTGACTGGGCGGCGGGAGGACGTGGCCACAGCACGAAGGGAAATCATCTCAGCGGCGGAGCACTTCTCCATGATCCGAGCATCACGCAACAAGTCCGGCGCTGCCTTTGGTGTGGCTCCTGCCCTGCCTGGCCAGGTGACCATTCGCGTGCGGGTGCCCTACCGCGTGGTGGGGCTGGTGGTGGGCCCCAAGGGGGCCACCATCAAGCGCATCCAGCAGCAGACCAACACTTACATTATCACGCCGAGCCGTGACCGCGACCCGGTGTTCGAGATCACGGGTGCCCCAGGCAACGTGGAGCGTGCACGCGAGGAGATTGAGACACACATCGCAGTACGCACTGGCAAGATCCTCGAGTACAACAATGAAAATGATTTCCTGGCAGGGAGCCCTGACACCGCACTGGACAGCCGCTATTCCGAGGCTTGGCGGGTGCACCCGCCTGCCTGCAAGCCCCTCTCCACCTTCCGGCAGAACAGCCTGGGCTGCATCGGAGAGTGCGCAGCGGACTCTGGCTTTGAGACCCCACGCTTGGGTGAGCAGGGCGGGGACTTTGGCTACAGCGGGTACTTGTTTCCTGGCTACAGTGTGGGCAAGCAGGATGTGTACTACGGGGTAGCAGAGACCAGCCCCCCGCTATGGGCGGGCCAGGAGAATGCCACGCCCACCTCAGTGCTCTTCTCGTCTGCCTCCTCCTCCTCCTCCTCTTCTGCCAAGACACGTGCTGGGCCCCCGGGAGTGAACCGCTCTCCTGCCACCTCCTCCTCAGAGCTGGCAGGACTCCCAAGACGCCCACCTGGAGAGCCACTTCAGGGCTTCTCCAAACTTGGGGGTGGAGGCCTGCGGAGCCCTGGTGGCGGACGGGATTGCATGGTGTGCTTCGAGAGTGAGGTGACTGCGGCCCTCGTGCCCTGTGGACACAACCTGTTTTGCATGGAGTGTGCAGTACGCATCTGCGAGAGGACGGACCCCGAGTGCCCGGTCTGCCACATCACAGCCACGCAAGCCATCAGAATATTCTCCTAAGCCTCCTGCCCCGTGCCTACTGGGGCCACTCCCCAGGGGCCTGCCCCTGGAGCTGTTTTCCACCAGAGCCTTTTGGAAATCAGTAATTTGAGGGGCGAGGTGCTTAGAGATACTTGCTGGGAGAGGGGAGGGGAGGGGAAGGGAGGCTATGGTGGCTGGAGGGTGGACCACTTTCAGACCCTCTGGTTACCCTGTCCTTGAAAGTTTGGGCGGGGACCAGATGGGACATTTTACTAGAGTTACAACTCTGATACCTCAACACACCCTTCAGTCTAGAAGCAGCTACGTGAAACTTGTTTTGCCAGAGGTGGCAGCTAAGACACCCTGACCCACCTTGCCCACCGCCCCCTGTGTGGCATACTACCCCTTCCGCTTGGGAGCGGTGGGGCTGGGAGAGGGAGAAGCACCATCTGTATGCAGAGGTGCTCTCTCCACTTCCCAAGTCCTCTGGTCCTGACTTCCGACCTCCTAACATGACCCTTTGGATCCTCCACTGCCATATCCTGTTTGAGAATCTGTTTCTGGGTTTCCAGCAGTGGGAGGGGCTTGGGGCCCTTTCAGAAGCCCACACAGCACGTGCAGGGAGGGAGAAGCATGTCAGCCAACTAGGGGTCAGACCTGTCTGTCCTCACAAAGCTGGGCTAGAGGAAACTGGCCGGAGTTCCCCGTCCCCTTCAGCTTTGCCCTCCTCTCTCCTCCCATATTTCCTCCCTCTGGGTTCTCCTTTCTCCTTTGCTCTTTCCCAGCTCTTCTCTTTACTTCCTCTTGGTGGCTGTCACTCCCCCTGCGCGTTGCCTTTCTGTGTCTTCCCTTCTCCCTTCCCTCCTGCCTCTACTAGCCCAGCTTTGGGAATACCATCTCCCTGCGGAGAAGTATGGGGGGGCATTTTTGGGGTCCTCCTAATGCCTCTCTGGCACCTAGAGGCTCTCTTTCCCTACTCCTCCAGAGAAACACCTCAAATTCCTGATGAAATATATCTCTGTTCTCAGTGAACATTGGAGAGGGTATTAATACTGGGGAACATAAAGGTCCGACTCTCCACCTTTATCGGCTTTGGGTATCACATTTAGGTGGCAGTCCTAGGGCTGGATTTCATGGCAGTGGGAGGAGCAGAGCCAGGTAGTGGGTCTGCTGTTTGAAGGATCTGGAGAGGCTGCTCCTTCTTCCCTGCATTGCCCCAATCCCTGTGCCCCTCTCTGGACCTCACTCTAACCCTTATTAGCCAGCAAATCATGAAGTGTCTGTCTTACCCATCATGTCTGAGGAGAGAGGGCAGGTTTTCAGAGAGGGGTCATTCCGGGGCTAAGCAGGATTGGGATGTGGCTGTTCCTCTGAGAATCATGTTACAGGCCTCACACCCCCTTTGCTGCTTCCCTGCTGCTCACTTGGGGTTGCCACCAGCCTCCCACCCTCCTGGTTCTGCTGGCCGGGCCAGGAGAGGACGGGGATCGGAGTCCCTGGGGGTCCCAGGAGCTTCTTGTATATAGTGGGGTGGGACTGTCGTAAGTGATCTCTGAGCGCTTGAGCTCTGGAGTCCCATTCCTGGATGGAGAGAGGGTGTGGGGATGGGGGTGCAGAGGGGAACCCACCTCTTCTTCCTCCCGTTATGAATTAACTCGCCTCTCCTTAAGCCTTCCCCTCCAGACCACCAGCCAGGGAGGGGAGAGGAAGGAGGTCACAGCCAGGAAAACTGGCCTGTGACAGCTTCCCTCCTTCCCACCAATGTGAGCCATCCTGAAACGTCTGTACAATAGAAACCAAACCAAATGGGCACCCTTGGTTGCCCTGGGGAGGTGGGAGGGGGATGGGATGTCTGTCTGTCAATTCCCCTCCCCCTCTCTACTCCTTACCCACAAAGGCAGAAGACTGTTATACTAGGGGGCTCGGAAAATTCCATCCCACCCTTACTAATTGAGCCAAACCTAGAGAGAAATGCAAACATACATAGTGAGAGACAAAATAGAGGTGAGAAAGGGCGTGAGAGGGAGCGAGACAGGCGACCAACACAGAGAGAAAACAAATAGCAAAAAAAAAAAGCAGTTCTTTATAATTTAATATTCTATTTTAATAAAGGCGTTTATTACCATATAAATGTAGCAAAGAACCTGGGCTAATATGAAAAAAAGACTTTTTATTAGGTAATTTATTATATGAAAAGGATATTTTATTTTATGATAAAGTGATCCTTAAAAAAAATAAAAAAACTTTAGAAGGTTTAGAATATATGTAGGGAGAGAAGAAAAAAGTACATTTGTATTCAGAGTTAAATCTTTAAAAAGTGTTTTTAATATATGTTCAGGTTTACGTTCCTTTTTCCCCCACTTTTTTTTGGGGAGGAATGTCACTTGCTTTTGGGGAGGGGGACCTGGTCCCTCCGGGGCCCTGCAAGTGGATTGGATTTCATTCCGTGGGCTCCCTTCTCCTCTCCCCTTCCCCCTCTGGGGAGCCGGCAGAGCCAAACAAAGAAAGGAATTAACAAGAGAGGGAGAAGCTAGAGGACTGAGGACCCTGGGGTGGCCCCCCTTCTCCTGCCCTGTCCCAGGGGCAAGTGAGGAGGGGAAGTCCGGAACTGAGGCCTAGCAGGCTTATGGGACCCTCAGAGAGGTGTGAGACTTAAGAGAAATAGTTTTTGTTTTTAACCAAAAATGAGAAGAAAAACCGAGGGGTTTAAAAGAAAATACTACAAAATAATTATTAATAATAATTCAAATTTATTTCATATAATCCTAGAGAAAAAAGAGAATTACTAGTTACTTAGTAGATGGTATTCAGATAGCTTAAAGTTTAGTAGCATTGTGGGCCCCTGGGTCCAGTAGAATGTATACAAGTCGTAACAAAAGGAAAATAGAGGAGGGCAGTGGCTGAGTCACCCGTCTCCAGGCATCAGGGTGGAAGATTGCTAGTTAAGGTTGGGAGCTTTTAGTCTGCTGGGGTCGATTCTGAGCATCCTTGGATTTTTAACTTGTAGGACAATTTGATGAGGGTCGGCTCCCGGCGTCTTTGAAAGGACAGACATTGATCATTTCAACCGGGTGGGGGCAGCAGAGGAGGGTGCGCACTCGCGCCCGCACCCCTGCACTGCAGACCGGTACGAAGAGACGCGCACACGGTCCACTTCAGCTTCAGGAGACAGGGAACCCAGACCCCAGCCGCCTTCCCACCCGGTCTCCCACTTAGCTTGTGGCAACAGGGGGAGTAACAGTCTCAGTTGTTCTTTTAAAGCTGCACTTCTTTACAGTTTGCAAGGTGCTTTATTGTCTTATAGAAGTTAGATTCCAAGAAGGACTTCCCACCCACTGGAGTGGAATGGAGACACTGTCCTCGAAAGGCCTGGGAAAAGGGGCTCCCTAGGGTACAGAGACTGGGGAAGGGTAGGAGAGACTTGGGGTGACCCTGACCCCAATCCGCTGTGTTCTGGCGTGGGGGCATATCACTCTTCCCGCTGACAACTGGGGAGTTTGGCTTTTGCATGTGAGAAATCAATTTTCTAAGCACTTGCCTTCTACCAACCTTGGCTGGCCATCAGGTCAGGCCCCATCCTCCAGGCGACTGACCCAGGAGGGTGTGGGGCCCCTGGGCTCACCTTTGGACCAGGAGAGTCTGCTCCGTGCACCTGTGACTCGGTCATGCCTCTCCTGGCCGTGACCCCAAACACATCTCCCTCTCCCCAATTTACTCTTCTCGCCCCACTTAGGGACAGATTACCCCCTGCTCTTTTTGTCCTAGAAACCCCCATAGTTTGGGAAGATAGCGTCTGTGGTGGGGAAGGCATCCCCTTCCCCACCCAAGGGTGCGGGTAGGGTAGGGTGGGTGGGTGAAGACAGCCCTGGGGCAGGGGGGATGGTCTCTCCACTGTAGAAAGTAGAGTAGGATTGTGGTCAGACTTAATTTGAGGCATCTAGTAAGGACACGTACAAATTCACCAAGGAAAAGGAGTTAAAAAGCAAAATGAAAGAAGGGAAACAAAACAGACCCATGAATAATCGAGTCAAAATGATGTTGCACAAAATGCAGAGAAACCAAGAAGGGGAGGGTTAATGTATTAAATGTGCTATTAAGAAGTTAATTTTATTAAAAGTATTATTACTTAAGGCTCTGACTGCTTTGTCTGAATGGGGGGGTTTAGCTGGGGGTTTTCTCTGGGATGCTTCTGGGTGCCGCTGCTCCCCTTTGTTTGGGAAGCAGGTGGCTCCTGTCTGCTCTCTGTCCTACTAGAGTCTCCGAGCACTCAGTCCCTTCTCTTCCACCCATTCAACGCTCTTCCTTTCCTTGAGGGTACAGTCAGACCTTCTCCCACTGTGCTGTGCAGAACAGGAAAACCAGAGAACCTGCCTGGACAGCCAGCTCCTGGGCTGATGGAGAAGGGGCAGAGATCTGGGAGCCAGACCCTCCCCACGTGCCCCCCCCCTCCGATTCAATGTGTCCCTACGCACCACACCCCCTCTATGGGGTCAGGCAGAAAACTGGGTGGGAGACTGGGACCTCCCACCTCCTAGTCTTAAACCCCATTTCTCCAGCACACATGAACAGGCTGGCCCTGACTGCCCCGTCTCACCTCCCCGGCCTCCTCCCTTTACCCCTGGCATTGGAGTGACCTCAGTTCTTGGCACCAGGGCCCTGGGCAACAGATGGTACCTGCTGATGGTCTCCTTTGTCTTGCCTTCCAGATACTCCCTCTCAGCCATGCTGTCCTCCCTCCTGCTTCTGCCCTGGGGGTTGGCAGAGGGAAAGGCAGGCACCTCTCACCCTCTTGACACCTTCCCCAGACCACAGGACTCTAGGGGCAGCTGGCCCTGGGGGGCAGTGGGGAGAATGAAGGGAGGGGTGAGGGGAGGGGAGCAGGGACTCAAAGGAGGAGCCATGTTTGAAGGTGAGGCACAGACGTGAGGCAGCAGCAGGATGGCCAGGCATTGATACAAAACAGCTTTATTTGAGGGCCTTAGTCTGAAGAACTTAGAGTTCTGGGGGGCTGTGAACAGGGAACTGGCCACTCCGACACCTGGAGCCACAGGGCAGGGAAAGGTCCCGGAGCGTGGGGCTGGGGAGCACCAGAAAGCTCGTGGGGGCAGGGCTGGTGCCAGCTAAGGTCAGAGGCCGATGCAACAGGCCCTCTTCTCACCAGGGCCAGGCTCCTGCCCGGCCTGGGCACTGCCGAGGGTAACGGCACTGGTCCGTGTGCTGTTCTGCCTCTGCTTGGACACCTTCGCGAAGATCTCTGAGGGGGCACACGGGAGCGGTTAGGTCGGAAGAAGCCCACGCTCCCTGTTCTCGCACCACATGCCCCTTCCTGAGCACCAGGGGTGGTCGCACTTACAGGAGGAGGTTTTGCTGGAAGGAAGTGGAGTTCGTGTCCCTTCTACTTACCTGGGTGGAGAAGGGCTAAGACACAGCTCCCTGGGCAGTGTGGCCTTCTGGGTCATTCCCTAAGCTCTAGGCTCTGAGGAGGTCGGGGTGCACAGAAGGACTGAGGAACTGGCTGGGGTGGAGAGGGCTGGGTGTCTGCCTTCCTACCACTGCCCACAGAAGCCTCAGGGTGAGAGTGGGGTGCCGAACAGAGGCAAAGACTCTATCTAACCTTTGAGGACAGTCTCAAAGGCCAGCTCCACGTTGGTAGAATCCAGGGCTGAGGTCTCCAGGAATAGCAGCCCATTGTTTTCTGACAGGAAAGGAAACACACCATCAATTGTGGGGTCAAAGGCAATAGTAACAATATTCACTTAATGTTTACTATGTGCTAAAACTTTGACATATGTAGCTCATTTAATTCTTTTTTAAGGTTATTTATTTATTGTTTAAAAAATATTCTTTTTTAAAAAATTTTAAAAATTTAAAAAATTTTAAAAATTTAAAAAATTTTAAAAGTTTAAAAAATTTTATTTTTTAGAGAGAGGGGAAGTGGGGGTTGGGGGAAGAGAGGGAGGGAAGCACGGCTTGGCAATAGGCTGCCTCTTGCGCCCCCACCAGGGGCCAGGCCCACAGCCCAGGTGTGTGCCCTGACCTGGAATCGAACTGGCGACCTTTTGCCTTGCTGGCCAATGCCCAACCAACTGAGCCACACCAGTCAGTGCTCATTTAATTCTTTTTTTTTAATGTTATTTGTTGCTTAGAGAGAGAGGGACACGCACGCATTGACCTGTCCTGCTTATTGATGCATTCATTGGTTGATTCTTATGTGTGTCCTGACCAGGGATCCAACCTGCAACCTTAGTGTGTCAGGATGATGCTCTAAACAAATGAGCTACCCAGCCAAGGCATTTAAGTCTTAAAACAGCCTGCGAGGTAGGTTTGAATACTCTCCTATTTTACAGAAGAGGAAACTGAAGTCCAGAAACACAGAGAGAATGAGAACTTGCTCAGGGCCCCACTTGCTAAGAGACGCCAGGCTGGGCCATGGGACTCCTGTGTCTGCACCCTTAACCACTACATCTGTCTGTCTTCAGACCCCAGAGAACTCCCGGGGAAAGTGTGACTGGCAATAGTCAAGGGAAGCCCACCTACTACACTTAGAATCTTTGAACACTGCAGGGTGGGGCTGTCTTAAAATCAACTATAAATAATTGCCCATAAAGACAATCTCAGGGCAAGTGGTGAGACATCACAAGAAACTCAGGGTCACAGTAGGGAAGGGCTGAGCCCGAGGAAGAGGAAATGGAGGTAGGGGGCCTTGTGGTGGGAGCAGGGTTGGGACTGTGTGGGTGGGTGGGGAGGTAAGACCACATCTTGGCCAGCTCTTACCAGCGAACATGCGGGCCTCATCAGTGGGCACCTCCCGGGCCTGGCTGAGGTCACTCTTGTTGCCCACAAGCATGACGACAATAGTGGCCTCGGCATGGTCGTAGAGCTCCTTCAGCCAGCGCTCCACCACAGCATAGGTCTGGTGCTTGGTTAGGTCAAACACCAAGAGGGCCCCCACTGCACCTCGATAGTATCTGGGAAGGCGTGGAGGGGTGGACAGAGACAAAGGCAAGGTCAAGGTGGTCGGGCCCAGCCTCAGAGCAGAGCCCTCAAGCCAAAAGGCTGGAGATGAGTCCCAGAGACTGGGAAATGCGAAAACTAGAGTCCAGGGACCTGAACCCAGAGCGGCTGAAGGCCCTGATGCCTGACACGAAGAGTTGTCAGAAATATTTGTCCCAGAGCCTCTGAAGATTCCCCTCCCAGCTCTAAAACCACTGGCTCTCTCCTTCTCTCACAGCCCCTCTGCTTCCTGAGGTCCTTTGTTCTGATTTCAGCCCTGCTGCCAAGTCTGTCTCCTGGACGCCCCTCCTCCGAGAGCTTCCTCACGTGGCTCCATGACCCACTGCGCCCTCTTCTCTCTCACAACCGTCTTTCTAGGACCTGCTAATGCCCGCACCATGCACCGGTCCCCAAGCTGACCATCCAATGCATCCTTGCAAGCATCTAGCCTTGCTCCTAGAGTTAGATGGAGCTTCTTCAGACTGGTGACACATAACTACTCCCATTTTATTGATGAGCCAACTGAGGCCCACGAGAGGTCAGGTGATCAGATGAGTGTGTGTAACCAAAGCCCCAGACTCCTGCTTCCTGCCCCTGGCAGGTGCTGGCCCCCACCACACACACAGACCACCTTCCCCACATTTCACCTGCTACTGGCTAGGAGACACTCTGCTCGTGGTGTCAGGAGGCCTAACTTCTGAGCCTCTGTCTTCAGAGCCTTTGTAAAATGGGGCTGCAGGATTCAGCCCTTCACCTGTGTCATTAGATGGTGAGGGTTGGCGAATGCAAAGCAGTGTGCAGAAGGGAGGGGCGCTGTCGTCCCTACAGCCTGCCGCCATCCCGGTCCAGCTGCACTTCGCACGCTTAAGCTTCGAGCTTGTGCTAAACAGGGATTCAGGGCAGCACCACGGCCCCGTGGCACCTTGGGGACTGCACAAAATGCCTAATGTGAGGTGCCCGTACCTTCCTGGGCACACAGCACAGGCATAGGAAGCAGTGGCAGTGACTTGTGGCTTTGTTCCTAGTGGTCAGTGTCACTATACCCTGTCTCAGACTGTGTGTGGCTCCCAGTGCTTGTGTCTCCTCAGTCTGGCCGTGGCATATCAGGGAGCCTACCCTGCCTCCTCCCTGCCCTCCTGCTCCCCTCCAGCAGTTTTCCCTGACTTCCCCAGCACCCCCACACCGCAGCAACCCCCAGCCCCGGGCTCACGCTGAGGTGATGGCTCGGTATCGCTCCAGGCCAGCTGTGTCCCAGATCTGAGCCTTGACGGCAGCAGTGCCCAGCATGACAGTGCGGGTGGAGAACTCAACCCCGATGGTGGTGCGGCTGTCGTGGCTGAATTCATTGCGTGTGAATCGGGACAGCAGATTGGTCTTCCCCACGCCTGACTCTCCGATCAGCACCACTGGAGGAGTGGAGAGACAAGGGCTGAGCAGGGCAGAGCAGCCCCAAGCCCACCTGCGCCCGGAGGGTTTGCCCAGCTGCAAAGGGGAGCTGGGCTCAGAAAACGGAGGAGAGAGCCCGGGCTCATGGTGGCGACGGGCCTGCAGCTCCACACGTCACATCCGTTAGAGGCAGAAGGGCCAATAGCTTCACCCAGCTAAGGGGCTCTCAGGGCCCCAGGCCTGGTCTGATGGGACAGGCCTGTAGAGTTAGTCTGCAGATCTGGTGATGGGCGGTGTCCGTGGGGCGTTTGTAGGTGTTGGTGCTCAGGGACTATGGGGAGGAGTTGGCAGGCTGTGAGTGTGGACAGAGACGGTAGGAGGCCTGGGGAGGGCGCACTTTCCTGGAGTAGGGAGTGTGAGCACTTGTGGGTGTCACTGTGTGTGTGAGTTGGGAGGACAAGTGGGAGGGGTGGTGTGTGTGTTTGCATGGGAGCAAAGCTGTGAGTATAAGTGTGGGTGAGGAGAAAGTTTGGCAACGGCACATCTGGGGTGGGGGGCAGTACGGGTGTGTGTGTAAGAAGGCAGGATCCATTTGTCCCCAAAGAGGGTCATTCTTGCATGGGGCTGGGCGTTGGACCCCTGTGTGTGTCCTTCAGCAAGTTATTAGCCTCTCAGACCTTCTTTTTTATACAAAAAATGGGAGTAACAATAGTACCTGCCTTATGGGTCATTGTCAGAAGTAAATGAGATATTGCTCAGGACACAGTGCATGTGCAAGACTGTTACTCCCATGCCTGTTGTTGGTAGTCCAGTGCTTCACCTTCAGGTTTTCAGGGGCAAGGATCCACCAGAGGGGTCCTGCCCAGGCTTGGCGCTGGAGGGCTCAGCGCGGGGCCCTGCCTCACCCACCGTGGGTGAGCAGCTAAGGGCTGGGGCAGAGTGTAGGAGGCTGACGTGAACAAGACTCACACATCGCAGAGGCGCTAAGCGGAATGCCCAGGGTCGGAGGAGGCTGCCCGCAGTGGTTTAGGAAGGCAGCTGGTGCCCAAGGGCTGTGAGCTGCGTGCTTTGGGGCTCTGGTCCCCACCCAGCCTCTGACTAGCTACGTGATCTCAAACAAGTGGCTGACCTTCACTGAATCTCAATTTCCTTATTTATGAAATCTAAAAAAGCCCCCTCTATCTTTAAGGAGTCCTTATTTGTAGAGGGTAGGGAAGATCTGGGAGCAGTGCGGGTGTGTTCCTGCCACTCCCCGACTGGGGACCCAGGCTGCACTCGGTGTACCCAGTGCATGGGTGCCTAGCCCGACCCTCAGGCCCCAAAAGTTCTCCGGACAAGGGCTTTGGACTCACACAGACTTGGGTTTGTGCCGCCATTGATATGTTTTGTACGCCATGTTGTTTCTCATCCTCATCTGGGAAATGGAGATACTAATTGTTAAAGTTTATGGAGTCCCTGCAAAGTGCCTGGCACTGTCCTAAAGCCTTTACACGTATTAACTCAACCCTCACAAAAGTGCCCTAAGGCACTGCCATCATCATCATCATCATCATCATGGCATTTTTACAGATGAAGAAAGGAGGCACTTGGGGGGTTAAATAGTTGAGCAAGAGAACACAGCCAGTGTGGTAAACACAGGTGTGCTGCCCAGGGGGCCTTCCAGAAAGAACTCGCCCCAGCCTCAGGCAGTGCAGTCAGCAGACAGCCTCCAGCTATCTGCTCCTTCAGCATCTGCCTCTGGTGCAGAGAGCAGCCTCGCCTGAGGTCGTGCCTCTCCTGGGCAGTGCCCAGTGCCCAGGCAAGGCGAGGGTATCGCAGAGCTCCCTGCCTTTGGCTGGGGCTTGGTGATCCTGCCTGGAAGTTTAACTTCGCTCTCTGCCCAACCCGGTCTCCTACCCCTTCCTTTCACTGGTGTTGACTCATAATAAACATCTTGTACCCCAAACTTCTGAGGGTCTGCTTCTGGAGATCCCAACCTGCAATAAGGAGTAAGTGGCAGGGCTGAGATCTGATCTCTGTCTGGCTCCCGGCTACTTTCAAAATGAAAGATAACTTTCTGTGGTTGTTTTGGTGATTAATAAGCTAGTGGCTGGCACATAGTATGAGCTCAGTAAATGATAGTTACTGGTAGTATTATTGCCCCAGACTGTTGCTAGCTGTTACCTAGTTTCCTCTTCCTGGGAAAGATGTTGAGAATACAGGTTCCCCAACACCTGGTCGCCTGAGTCCCAAGTGAGGGTGGGGCTCAGGCTGGGAGAGGCGGTGGGGTGGGGTGGCTGGACGGGGAATCAGAGCTCTGCCAGTCCAACCTGCCCTGAAGGAGGTGTGGAGGTGAGGGTGGTGTGGGGGTGGGGAACAATAAGGGGACTAAACACAGAGGCTTAGAATAAAGAGCAGAAAGATATGTGCACACTTCCAGGGACAGCCAAGTTGAACCCAGTGCCTGGTATTTGGGCCCAAGGGATCTGCCTGGCAAAGGACAGACACAAGGCCTGGCCCTAGGAGTCCTCTGAGCCCCAACAGACCCTGCTCCCAATTCGTCACATCTTCCTTGTGTCTTCACCCAGCCCGACGACAGGACAAACCTCTCTTTCCTTTTCTGTGCACCTGCCCAGAAAGACGCCTTTCTTCCTCTTAAGCCTGCCAGTTTCCCCCCTTCCCAGGAGGGAAGCCCTCTCGGAAGTCTGACCTCTGTCTCCCATGCTGCCGTGGCTGACTAGTCCTAGAGATTTGGCTTTCCTTTAGGAGCAGGGCATAGGAGCCTAACTTGGCGCTATTAGAGAGAGAGCAACACCATTGTTTACAACAGCAGAGCCTTCTGGCTTTCGCTCCAGTAACCAGACCCTCCCCCATCCTTGCAGCTTGCTTTCTTATACAAAGGAATGACCAGCCCTGGGGGGTCCTGGTAAGAGAGAAACTACGACAAGGTAGGAGGGGCCGGCTCTGTGGGTCTCTTTCTGGGTCTGTGCCAGGCTCCCTCTTTCTTTATGAACTCCAACTTACCCTTGAAGACAAAGTTATAATCTTCCTCGGTTCCATTCCCCATCTTGGCTCCACATAGAGGGTGCAAGTGTCTTCAGAGACAGAGGTGCCGGGTCTGTGCGTTGGCCCAGTGCCCTCAACTCCCAGCTCTTAAGAGACCTGGATCCACCCTTTCTCTCATTGGGGATAAAGAAACTTCTACAATCAGACGAATTGAGGGCTCACTTAAGGTTAGGCAAGGCCCGGAGAGGCTCAGCTCTGGCAGGTGGGGTGCTGTAAGGAAGCTGAGGACGGAACAGGAAGAGCAGGGCAGCTGGAGACCTGGGGCCCAGGTGGGTGGAGACAATGACGTCAGACAGGTTAGACAGGTTGGGTGTCTGCTCTCAGCTTGGGATCCCACAATAGGCAAACAGGCTCCAGAGGGTGACAGTTGAGGAAGCAGGGACAGGGCCTTTGGAGAGCCAGCCGAGGACTGAGGACTAGGTACATTTTGCTAGGCTCCTGGAGCCTCTGGCTAAGAGGCCCCACTGCCAGTAAGAATCAGTCCCTCAGGGAGCAGAAATCTACCTGGCCTTCTGCTTCTCCTTTAGAGCCTCCGGTTGGGGGCAACTGGGAGTACCCGAGGAAGGGCTGACAGGACGGCAGTCACCCTGCTGCGATGCGGAGCTCTAAGAGTCCTATCCGGGGTACAGCGACTTCCACCCCTCCCTGACTGCCCAGGGCCTGGGAGGGGCAGCGTCTCTTACCCTGGGTGGAGCTGGAACTTGCAACCTATCTACTTTCCTAGGAT
>PVKM010040576.1:0-13406 GCA_004027735.1 Carollia perspicillata
GGTTTTGCCTCCAGCACATTGCCCCCTAGACAGAATCGGAGAGAAAAGGCTTCATTTCGAACTTTCGGAAGAGAAGCAGTCACTTGACTTGTGCACACAAAACGAGACCTCTCTCCTGTTCTTGAGCAGGGAGCAGCAGGACCCAGTTTATCTGCAGCTCCTATTAAGCTGAGGCTCCCACAGTGACCCTATTAGGTGAACCATGGTTCTAGCCTCAGCACCCAAGGCAAAGCCACTCAGCTTGAAAGTTGTGCTGCACATAATAATTTGTAATTCTATACCATTAGAATTGACCAAAATGTACATATTAACAGAATGCTCAATGAGTCTCCCACATAGTACATCCGTTTCTACATGAGAAATAAGTTCAGGCGTCAAGGGCTGTTATTGCCAAAGAAACTGATGGAAATGTTTTAGGTATTTATTTTTCTGAGGGATGTCTGCTACAGCTCATAATCGGATAATAATGGGAGGAGGGAGAGCAGAGAGCAATAATGTTGTTTTTGCAGTCCGAAGTTGAGCAAAATGACAGGGACCACGAACTAGTCTCAGCCATGAACTGATGGGACAGTAAAGCTCTAGACCCTGGCAGAGAGAGGCTTAAATGTGAAGCCACTACTTCATTCTAAAATGCTTCTTGATTTCTCCACTTACACAAGAACGGAACTGGGTAAAATTGTTGGAGAAAATAACAAGCATTTGAAATTTAAGGGAGAAATGTTGGAGGGGGCAAAACAAAGTAGAATAAAAAATAAAATATATATGTTTCATACATACACACACACGTGTGTACACGTGTGTGTGTGTGTCTGTTTTTT
This sequence comes from Carollia perspicillata, assembly GCA_004027735.1. Lineage (NCBI taxonomy): Eukaryota > Metazoa > Chordata > Mammalia > Chiroptera > Phyllostomidae > Carollia > Carollia perspicillata. The sequence goes on from PVKM010040576.1 coordinate 819, forward strand.
TTCTTTCTATTAATCCTTCATTTAATCTTTCCTGATTCAGTCCCGCAAAGTAAATGGTTGTTTGGAAACAGGTTCCTGATGTGATATATTGTATATTTGTGTTATATTTTTATATATTACTTTGCTCTATTTAATCACTTTACAATTGTATACAGTCCCTTGGAATGTAAATATTAATTTATTGGCATAATAACATTTTATGTTATTGAACATATTAAATTTAGCAATGTCCCTGGGTGCTGCTAACAGGAAGGATTTCTTATAATCAAATGACAAGCTGGGAGGCAAATTATTTTGTTGAATTTGCACCCACAGTCCTATGATTTGGCGGCAAGAATGTTATCAGCAGAGCCATTAGTGCCACAGTAACCTCTATCTTTGCACATTTGCAAATTACAGATTCTCATCCTTGCTCTGATTAGTTCCTGAAGTGCTGAACAAGAACTTGTAATTATGCACGGCAGTCCACTCTCCTGACAGACTGACATTACAATTTGTATCCAAGCCCGTATAGCTACAGAATGTGAAAGTACTATTGAATGAAATTAGTTCGTTCGGATCCACTTGTCTTAATGGAATGTGTCATTCATACTGCAGAACTGCTTTGTCTTTTATTCACCACTGTGCGCGGCCTCCAGTGCTAAGGACAGATTATTTCCTCCCTCAATGAACAATTGCTTTCCCTTGGCGCCGCATGGCAAAGGGTGGTTTAGTGGGCGGTGAAATGTTGTAGAGTCAGAAAATCTGTTTTCCTGTCATGAAACCACCACCAACCCTTTTGATAATACAAGACAGGATTTCTTATACCTAAGTGCAAAAAAAAAATAAAAAGAAAAGAAAAATATCTGAAAGATCCACTCCATCATCCATCATTACAGGAATCAAGAAACACATCATATTCCAGGGGAAGTATCAGACTGAAAAAAAATAACTTTCCAATGTTTTGAAGACCTCAGAAAAATGCAGTATATGAGTGACTAATGATTCACTGGCTTTTCTTTCACATACACTGGTCTTAGGGGGTTGTACCCCTGGCTATCCAGCAAATCCAGACCTAGGTTATTCAATTTACTCTTTCTCCTATGTTAATCTAGCTTCATCCCATGTTAATAATTTAGCTGCAAAATCATATATATTAGCATCCCTCTTCCTTTTGCTAAGATTTTAAGTGTATCATTATGTTTTATTGGATCATCACAGATTTGCATAAGACATTTTTGGAGAAGTACATAGGTCCCATGCCATACAGAATAAATTGCACAGGTATAATTTCTAATCTCTGGATGCTTCCATTCTAAAAAAGACAGATGTGGATCAAATGGAGGCATAAATTGGTGGTGAATAAAGAAGAATTGGGGAGAACATATATGAGTACAAGAATAAACATGGAACATACCATTCAATGTGGTGCACCTGTTACCACCGATGTGTGTTCCCACTAATGTAGATTTGACTTGTTTGGCCCATTTGCCAATCTGGAAGTAAATAAACTTCACCATCAATGGCATTGTTTATATCTGGAATAAGTGCCCATTGTGAAAATTATAAAGAGAAATGTTACTGTTTTTGAACTGAGGTTTAAACACTGACCTGACCTGCCACTTCCACTATTATATCCCAGCTCCATGCTTTTACAGCGATGGCAGTCAGCATTTCACAGAGGGCTCATTCTATGCCTGGAATCTACCGTGAGCTTTATGTGTATCATCTCCTCACCACAGTCATCTGGGATATGTCCTACAATTATGCCTGTTTTATAAGGATGCAGGAGCTCGGACATATTGGGAACATTACCCTCAGGTGGCATAATTTCCCCTCTCAGACTCAGGAGCCCACACTTCTACCAACTAGTAGTTTTAGTGTTTGTTATAATAGATAAAACTATTGCAGAGCTCTCCTTTGGAGGCCATTTTCAAAACTTTCATGAAGTAAAAATATTATATTAATAATTTTTTTACATTATGTACTCTGAGCTTGGGAAGGTCATCCAGTTGAGACGAAAGAGGACTGGAGGAAGACGGAAAGGTGGATTTGCAGCCAGGCACCATGCAGTCCTCAGGCACAGGTCAATTCATTTTTCTGGTTGATGGAGCTGAACTACCGATGAGTATGTTTAAACAAGAGTATGTTTGCATAAACAAGAGTATGTTTGCAAAGACCAAGGAAGACCAATGTTCAGATAGAGAGGGGAGGGCCTATTCAGAATCAATGAGCAAAACAGTTACTTAAGAGAAAAGAAACCTATGCTGACCAGTTTCAAACCACCACTACAGTCAACAACAAATACAGCCAGCCTTCCCCATCCACAGGTTCCGCATCCAAAACTTCAACCAACTGTGCATCAAAAATACTACAAAAATCTTACTTTGCTCCTGATGTGTAGTATGCAGTTAGGCCTATAACAGCTGCATCGGTACTGAACATGTACAGGTGAATAATGAAAACTATTTCATAGCATTTACATTGTATTGGGTATTGTGAGGAATCTAGAGATGACTTAAATTATATAGGAGGATGTAGATAGGTTATGTGCAACTACTATGCCACTTTATATGAGGGACTTAAGCATTCATGCATTTTGTTATGAGAGTAGAAGGTCCTGAAGCCAACCTCCCACCCCAGATACTGAGAGACAACCGCAGTCTGCTTTCAGTAATCTGAGACAGCCAGGGGGAAGGAGCGCATTTGGAGAGCCAATCCTTTTGTGCTTTTAAAGCATGTAGAACATGAGAAGCAACTCAGAGACTCAACTGGGCCTGGGAACAAATCTCACTCTTTTCTTTTTGGAGTAATCTTTTGTTTCATTCTATTGGACTTGTCTTTTTATTGTTTTAATTAAACCTATCGGAGTGACATTGGTTAATAATATTATACAGGTTTCAAGTGTATAATTCTGTGATACATCGTCTGTATATTGCATTGTGTGGCCACCACCCAAAGGCAAATATTCTGTCACCATATATTTGACTCCCTTTACCCTTCACTGGCCCCCACCGCTGTTCCCCCTGGTAACCACCATATTGTTTCCTGTGTCTGTGAGTTTCAGTTTTATATCCCGCATATGAATGAAATCATACGGTTCTTAGCTTTTTCTTGCCTGCCACTTTGCTTAGCATGATATTCTCAAGATCCATCCATGTTGTCGCAAATGGCAGTGTTGCATCATTTCTTATGGCCGAGTAATATTCCATTGTACAGGGTCCATCACAAATAACACCCCTTTTTATTACAAAGTCACTTAGTACAAAACCATAAGCACGTAATTCTGTAACATAGCAGTATCACACTCAAGCACACCATATGAGATTCCAGGTGAAATGCTCAAATTAAAACTATAGATTATCACACCCTACCAACCACACTTAAGCAGGTGTTACTTCTGCCGGACCCTGTATATGAAGTCCTTTCCTCACTCTCCTGTGTGCACCAGAGTGTCAGATGCTGCCCTTTGTGGAAGGAATGCTCCTTGGCTTCTGTTTATGTTTCCAGCAGCTCTTCCAGTAATATTTTCCTGGGAGATGTGCTGGGAAAGTAAAGCTTCAATACAAATTTCACATCACTCATCTGGACACTTTGTTTTACTTGCTATGTTTCAAATGGAAGCTCTCAGTCTGCCAAGAACAGTAAAGCAATCAAACGACTCTTTCCGAGGTAGAACTGGGTTGGGGTTCTCTGCTTGCCTCTGTCTTTCGTTGTTTTCTTACTCCTTCCTTTTTAATAGAATAATTAAGAATCCTTCCAGAATCTAGAACCAAATACTCTCCAGTTGTTAACATTCTTTTGTGATCAACTCAGGATTGAACAGATCAGACATTATAATCCATCTCTTGCTCAATGCCTGGGGTCTCACCGTGGAGCCGAGCATGTGGGGGGAACACGTGAGGCAAGGAGAGTGCTCTCCTGCCTGAGCTGGGAGTTGTTTTTAATTACTCTCAGCTTCCTCCCGGATGCCAGGCAGCCTTGAGACATAGCTAAGCTGGAACGGCTCTTATTTCCCAAAAGGCCTGAGGGATGTATATTGGCAGGAAACTGCTCAGAGTCGTCCCTCAGAGATTAATGGTAAAATGCTATAAGCAGAGTCAATGCCTGTGAGAAATCAGATTTTGGGAAGTTCAAGGGTGTAAATATGTCCCCCAATCCCGCCCTCCTAGTTAGTTCTTCTTATAACTGGTCAAAAAAATCCATCCTGTTTATTTCTCAGTCCTAACGCTGGCTTCCTCCAGCCAGGTCTGTTCTCCTCCGTGGCCTTCAAAGAGCACACATGTTCCTATCACACAGGAGGGCTGCAATGTATCAAGAATAGGCAAGGTGTTCTCTGCTTTTATCTTTGCTGGTAAACTGTCCCTAGCTGTGTTTAATTCCTTATGATGTCCTCTACACACATACTTTTCAAGAGACCATCAATTTCCTTGCTTTCAACTGTACTGAAACTGAAACTCTACATGTGTCTATGCCTTTCTGATCTCTCACTTAAGTGCCCATTTCCAACAGCATACAGTGTATCTCCACTGGATATTTTAGCCAATGACTCAGATTCAACTAATCCCAAGTGTCCCTAACTAAATGCCCTGTCTCAAGAGATCATTTTGACCATAGTCTCTTAGGTGGAGATACACCCTTTGAGTGAACCCTCTGAAAACATTTTTGGCAAATGGAAAAGAGGCTTTTGGTTTATACTCCTATGTTTTCTATTGGATGTGTGTTCTGATTTGGTCAATGCAACTGGGATTGACGGCTCCCTGAAGACCGTGTTGTAGGTTGGTGTCCCCTATATCTCTGAGAACCACACACTCAACAACAGGTGATGGATGGTTGATTCTCCCGCAGAACCCTAGCCAATGATGTGACATGAAAGGCCTTACTGGGGATTTCTTCTTTCATCTTTTTGGAGGGTGTTGTTTCTCTGTTTTATTTCCTAAAACTTGTGGTTCATTGATTCAGTAGCAGACAGATTCAATCTTAGTCCTAGTTTTGATTTTGGACCACCTCTTCAGAGAAAGAATTCCATTCTCTGAAAATTTAATCAAGCAAACAATGGATCTAAGGGTTGGAACACTGAGCTGGGGATTTCTCCCTTTTGACTGGAATGACAAATAGCGTTTCATGAAAAATGGGCTATTATTTTATAAAGAAACTGATAGGATTCAACTCTAAAAAGTTATCCCCACATGTCCATAGGGCTATAGCCACTAGAAGTCATAGGGTGATGGAAAATATAAAGACCACACTGCCGATGACAATAGCTATTATTTATTAAAGGCACATCAGGTGCCAAGCACAGTGTTACACATTTCACACACATACCTTGCTTCACTCAATTTTGTTGGTAGCCAAATGAACCAGGTAGTATTCATCCTTATTCAACAGATTAAGAAACTGGAATGTAGAGAGCTTGAGGGATTTGTTCAAGGCCATACAGTTCATAAGTAGCAGAGCCCAAGTCCAGTAGAATTTGAAACCAGGGTTTTTAATTACTCCCCAAGACATCCAATACCATGAAAAAATATATATAAATAAGTCTCTGAGTCAGAATCAAGGTGGATGTGCATGGGACCATACATCCCAATAGAATATCACAAATCTTGCAAGAGACAGAGGGGTGATTAATTTTCTATTTTTATATAGTTCTATCTGCATGCTGGCCTGCCTGTTCTTTAGAGAATGGAGACAGAGGTATGGAATGGGAACAGATCTTTACCCTCAAACAAAGACTTAATTTACAAATCCAGTGGTGCAAAGTTCCTCCCAGGCTTGTTTTGGACTTGGGTTGAGGCAGTGTTCATTAAGATAATTGGAAAATGACAGGTATTGTACAGTTAGATATCACTTGGTAAGTCCCCTATAATAGTTGAAAATCTCCATCTCTCTCCATCTTTCCTTCCCTGTTCCTCTCCTTTTCTTCCTTCTCCTGGTATTTTGGGGATTTGTATTCAGAGAAATGGTTTGCCTCCATATTACTTATATGTACAAGGGGAACTTACTTTCTAACCCATTAATTTCTTTTGCTTATTTATTTTTCCTCTTAGAATAATTGTATTTTTTTAAGATTTTATTTATTTGTTTTAGAGAGGGGAAGGAAGGGAGAAAGAGAGGGAGGGAAACCTCAGTGTGTGGTTGCCTTTTGCATGCCCCCTACTGGGGACCTAGCCTGCAACCTAGGTATGTAGAAGACTGGGAATTGAACTGGTGGCCCTTTGGCTCACAGACTAAAGCTCAGTTCACTGAGCCATATCAGCCAGGGTTAGAATAATTTTAGATAAAGTAGTATAGATATTTTCTGTGTAGCTTTCACCAATTCATTAGTTTTAAGTCATACCAAATATAAAAGAATCATTTGAAACCAAAAGATAGATGGTCAATTTAACACTGAATGCCTTGTGAAGAAAAGAGACTGATTCTAGTAATGTCTGTTCTATTCTTCTCTGTATATAATTCAGTGTCATCTTTTCTTCTAGGGTAGCTTTGGTGCTAAAAGTTCAGTACTGTAAGAATGATTATCCCTATACTTTCAGCTCTTCACAGAATAAGAAAATATCTCCAGATTAGTTTTCCTTTCCAAGAATGTGACTTTCTCTATCAGAGCCTTTATATCTTTCAGTTTGATGTCCCTGAACCTTTATATTTGTGAGACTATTTGGTAGACATCCTGGAAGAATTAACCACAAAAAGTCACTACTGAAGTTTCAAAGCCTGCATGGGGATGTCTTCCCACAGTTGACATATAAATAAGGAGCCCAGATCCTCTCAGATTTTCTGCTGTGAGAAGAACCTGCTGGTAGGAGAAGAAATTTGGAAATGGAAGAGTGATTGGTACCCTCTTAAAGCAAATGAAACATGTAGGTTAAAGTTCCATGCTGGTGCTTTCCCTCAGACTCTCTCCCAGAAGAAATGCTACGGGGTGCTTCCAGGGAACCAGAAAGGAAAGTGCCAAAGAGAATGTCTAAGAAGAGAAAAAAAATCAATACCACCTAAGTTTGATGGAGGAGTAGAGAAAAGGGGGACAGGAAAAGACAAAAAATCCAAATGACAGCAAGGTTCCAAAATGCCATCTAATAAAGGCCTTGGGGTATTATGGGATTGGGAGTTGGTTGTAACAGGTTGAAGACGGTCTCATTTTATTCTGAATCCAGTTCTAAGGATGATCACGTGAATTAGAGTTGCTGTGTGTGAAGCTTACTAAATAGTTCCTGAGCACTTGTTTGGAAAATACTACTAGCTCTTGGCCAATGAGGGCCATTTTTCTTGAGATCTTTAATAACACTCTTCAGTTCAGATTAAGTGGTGGCTCACTGGCTAGCATAGAAAGACTCTTGTTTTTTTTCAGTCACTGACTCTGGTGGACAGGCCCTGATGGTTACCATGGTAAGCGGGCTTTCTGATAGTCACTTGCTTGTATCATCTTTTCTCCTTGAGTATGGGCAGGGCCTGTAATTGGTTTATAAAGCAATGTTGCAAAGGTGTTGGGATATCACTCCTGTGACTATCTTACATTATATAAAACTCTATCTTGCTAGGAGTCTATTGGTGGCTTTGAAGAAGCAAGTTGAATGAGGTCTTGATTCTTTGAGGAACTGAGCTGCCATAAAGAGATGAAGTCTGCCAACAACATGAGTGAGTCTGGAAGCAGACTTTTCCACAGCCAGACCTCTAGAGGAGAAGCCAGCCCTGCCAGACACCTTGACTACAACCTTGCAGGGGACCAAGTTACACAATGCCCATGCTCCCACCCCACAGAAACTGTGAGGTAACAAACATGCATTGTTTGAAGCCATTAAACTTGTGGCCTTTTTTAATTGCACTGCAATATGAAATTAATACACATACTAAGTGTCTAATCTGCCTGGATCTCTGTTCTCTATACTACTTGCTGTGGAGCATAAGAAAGTAATATGAAACATCTGCTCAGAGAGCATTCGCAATTTATTAGGAGAGACAAAGTACAAACCAGAAACGACTTTGCAAACTATGTCAGGTAACATGTAAAAGTGGTTAGTTCTTCAATACAAGCATTTCCTCTTCTTCCTGGGCACACCCTAGACTGCATCTCCCAGCCTCCAGTGAAATGAGGGTTGACCACATACTTGAGTTTACTTAGTGGAATGGGAATGGAATTATTGTGAATGATTGTCAGGTCTGGCCCATAAACACCTCCACCCCAGTGTAAAGGCACTCATGTTTTTTTCCCTTCCAACAGCTAGATTTTGACACTAAGAAGACTTTGGAAGACATGCTGAAGATGACAGCATCTTCGTTGATGAGGTTTCAGAATGACAGGGCAGAGCAGTGTCCAGCACTCCCACCCTTGTGTACCGGAGCCACGCAGTGCTTTATATATGAGTGAGAGAAACTTACTTTATATTGGAGCAATTAACATTTTGGAGGTCTATTTGTTACAGTAGAAATAGTCTTCCCCATTTTTCATACTTTCCTTTTAATGTGATTTGATATTTCAAAGTGAGTTAAATATTATGAACACAAACAAATTAAAGTGATGATAATTTTACTTTATGCTTTTTAAATGCCAAAGATACTGAAATACCCTACAGGGAAAGAGGGAAGAAAAGTGGGTTATATACCCTCTTGAGAATCCCTGATTTGTAAACCAAATAAACCGTCATTTTCGATTTGAATACTTTATATTTCATCATGAAGCATTCTAAATGTGTAACAATCTTCCTTGAAATTCCAGTTTTAGATACAAGGAGGTCAAGGGATCTGTGCATGCTAAGAAAGGGAAAGGGGGTGGGGGAGGAAGGAAAGTATAACGAGGGGATAAATGGTGATAGAAGGGTACTCGACTGGGATGGTGAACACACAATAGAATATAAAGATGGTGTATTGTAGAATTGTACTCCTTAAACCTCTATAATTTTATTAACCAATATTATCCCAATAAAAAACTACAAAATTCTAGTGTCCCAAATCCTACCCTATAGTAATACGGAGTAATAAAGGGATGCTACAGGAGCTGGATTAATCCTGGTAGACTTCTTGGGAGAGGTAAATTCATAACCTGGCTTGGAATAGATGAAATGATATGGTCCAGTATCGAAGTAAATCAAAGACTCCTCTTGGACTGTGAAGAAATGAGTGCAGGTCATTGAGATAATACCACACAGTCTGGCTTGGATGAATGTAATGGATAAATGGATCACATTGAGAAGTAAGGAGTACCGAGATGAAAGAGACCAGTTTGCCTTAAATGCTTAAAGTAGAGGCTTGGTCTTCATCTAGCAGGGAATCTAATTCAGAATCTCCCCAAAGAGAGGATGCAGTATATATGTGGATTGACATAACTGATTGGGTACCTGGAGGAAGGGTGCATTGTGGTAGGAACATACTGAAGACAGACAGGTCCACCAGGAGGCTATTGCAGAATCTAAAACTGAGATAATAAGATTCCAGATAAGACAGACTGATTCTCTGGAAATAGTTCCATTTTTACAAAAGAGATGGATTTGGAGAAAAACAAGCTAGTAAAGCAGATTGCACAGGAGAAAAAAATGTTTAGTAATAGAGTGAAGGAAAAGTAGAGAAAAGGGGAGCAAAGGAAAACACGAGCTCTTTGAGAAGTCCCAGGTGCTGGAGAATGGTGGATTGATTGATTCAACACTGCTTTCAGTTACAACGACTGAGTGTGTATGTTCTAGGGAGTCTGTAAGACACTGAGAATTCAAAGAGGGACAAAGTGTTGTTGCCCCTTAATGACCTCCCACTTGAATGGGCTAGAGTGGTGGGAACCATTGCAAGGATATCAGTCCAGTACCATGAGAAAACAGAAGGCAGAACATCTGACTTTGCTCATGGACATCTGAAAGTTATATCAAACCAGATGACATTTCTACTAGGCCTTAAAGAATGAGTCTAAATGTTCTAGGTGAAAGGTAAAGGGAAGGACATTTCTGGCCAAGGAACAGCACGTGCAGAGGCAGAGAAGTGTGAAGGTTGGCTCCCTTGGCAACGAGATCACTGTACACGGGAGTTAGAATGGGTCAGGGAGTATAGAGACAGAGAAGGCCAGAGAATCAAATTTGCTTCGAGAAGCCCTGTAGATCCTATTTATGTTGTGCCAGTGAGGATTTAGGATTAGTTTGCAAATGGTTTTATCAATTAATTTACAGGCAAACTGGTATCTATTACATTTGGAAACTCATATCCCTACCATGTACATCTAGAAACAAGACACTTGAAACGAAGTCAATTAAAGAGGAAACATTAATTTGGATGTAGTAAAACACACAGAAAAAAATCAGTAAGAAATCAGTAACCATCAAATATTACAGAAGAAATGTATGTACTGTCAAATGATAACTCAATCACTTATATTCTGAAGAGCTTCAGCTACAAATAAGCTTTGGCCACAAGAACCCCCAAATGTCATGTCACTTGTCTGAGCAGGTTCTTTTGTCATTGCTGGTGGGCAAAGTGGAAGGAAGTTGCACCATTCAGCTTAGCAGCTCTTACCTGATTCATTCTTTTATGTCATAAATGTCACAAGCCAGTCAGTCTAAAATCTGGTGACATATGAAGTATGAGCAATGGGAGAGGTTACCGTGAAGGGAGCTGAGGGAGGAAAAGTGAAAAGGATGCTGGCAGTGTGCAGAGGTTTGAAAAGCAGTGAGTTTATCTTAATGCACCAGGAAAACAAAGATCTAGTCGCTTTTTGGGTAAAGTGATGGAGACCAAAGTTCAGAGAAAGTGGGCAGACTCACAGCCAGGTCTCTTCCACTTGACCAAAATAGAAAAGAACTCAGGCCAACTGCATACCATAGAACACGGAGAAAGCCGAGGGTAATGTTAAATATTGATGATTTCAAGAGAGAGATAGACAAAGGGTCTTTTTCTTAGCATTTTAATTTTTCTCAGAATGCTAAAAAAAAGCATTAGAGTTTCCCTAAGAGTGGAATAGACTCAAATGAGAAAAAGGATACTTTACTCTGAGGGTCTGCCCTCTCTGCACCTGTTAGGAGAGCAAAGGAGAGCATGTGTGATTCTACTGCCTACGTAGTGAGTCTCCTTTCTGTTTTAGGAGATAATCATGGACATTCCAGCTTGGCTCTTCAAAGAGGATTTGAGAAGATAGTCTGACTCTAAATAGCTTTTCTCCCTACTGCTTTCTTACTTTCAAAGTGTCAGTTTGTGGAGCTGACCGAGGCACACTTGGAGTTGGGCAATGTGTAGCCTTCACTGGATACACAAGAATCGGGTCCTATGGAGAATGACAGAGAAACACAGCATCCTTGCTCTCACAGAACTCTTTTCTCAGAACCCCCTAACGTGACAATCAGATATGTATTTGAAAACTGCCCTCTAGACCTGTGTGTTTACAACTTTTTAAAAAAAATAAAATATCAAAGTGGTTTTTCCAAACACATTCTTAATGCAATTTCAATAACCAACCAGATAAAAGAAGAGTGAGGTGAAGAGTGAGCCCCAACTTCTGGTCTGTCCCCCCTATTCACTACCACTTTCAGCACCTCTGGCAGCCCTGGCACTTCCACTGAACCCAGGGTTTCAGAGAACACATTTCAGAGTCACTAATCTAGTCTAATATGCTTTTTTCTAAAAAGGGAACTGAGGCTCAGAGAGCAAGCTGATGTGTTGTGGGAATCAGGGGATGAGGCTATGGAGAGAATATTAGCCTGGAATCAGGTTTAGCCCATATTCTCCCTCTGGTTAACCCTCTGACTTTAGCAAGTCCCTCAGTGGCCTCTGTTCCTTTCGTTTTATTGCTGTCAGGATGTAATGGTTGACCTCCAATGGTCCCTCCATCTGTAAAATTTTACAAGTCTGCTATTTTTCTAACCCTTAACTTCTATCAAAGTAGACTTTATAACATGAAACATTCAAATACCTTTGAAGTACAGTTGGCCAAGCTTAGTCGGTGAGGCGGCTTTGTTGACAAATGTCATGAGGTCAATGTACGTTGTCATAACATTGACAAAGAGGAGGATGTACTGGTGGTCTCATTTATTCAGCTTAATAATAAAAACAGAGCGAGCTCTTCACCACAGAATACTCCACATGAATCTCTCGCTCACATAGTATAGGCAGTGGACACTGAGAAAATTCAATGTGAGAGATACCCTGAGCATTTTAATCTAAATGTAGTCAAAGGAAGAGACCCAGTTATTGCCCCAATAGGAAAACATCAGACAGACACATAGACAATCCTTTGAGTATTAGTAGCCCCAAGTTTCCCAGACTTTGCCTAATGTTCTTTCTGATCACCAAGAGCGCTTGTTAACTCCCTAGTTCCACAGACCTGTTGATTCAGTAGGCTTAGGGCGTATTTTTTAAAGACCTTATTATTTACTATTAGAGAGAGGGGAAAGGAGGGAGAAAGAGAGGGAGAGAAACGTCAGTGTGTGGTTGCCTCTTGAGTGCTCCCTACTGGGGGCCTGGCTTACAACCCAGGCACGTGCCCTGACTGGGATTGAACTGGTGACCCTCTGGTTCGAAGGCCAGCACACAATCAACTGAGACACACCAGCCAGGGTGTGTCACCAGCTTGGGGCATATTTCTATCAAGCCCCAAAGTTGATCCTGATGATCAGACAGTATTGGAAACACTGTGTTAATAGAAGC
>PVKM010040577.1:0-13413 GCA_004027735.1 Carollia perspicillata
GGGGCCCTGGGTTGTGCGGTCCGTCTCACTGCCCGCTCTTGCCTAGTTTATCTGCATGCGAATGTGTGTCCACGGTTGGCCAACTGCCCTGCGTGCCTTGCGTGCTCTGCTCGTCTCCTCCCGTCTCCTCCCCGCATCTGGGGTCTGCAAGCTCCACACTACCTAGGGCCGCCCAGCGCTCCCGAGCCTGGCAGCCACCACGTTTTCCTGCCGCTTTCCCTCTCCACCGCCTGCAGACTCTGCCCCTCTTACCGGTCTGGTTGAATGGTTGTCGGACTTCTGTAGTTCAATTTTCTGTGTTCTGGTTGTGTTCTTGTTTATAAATATTTGTTGTCCTTAATCTTGGTTGTGAGAGGAGGTACGGTGTTTCCACCTACGCCTCCATCTTGGCCGGAAGTCCTCTATTTTTTTAAATTATTGATAAGGCTGCTTCTAAAAAGTAAATGAACATGGTTTGATTTCAAGGGAAAAAAAAACAAATTATACTCCCCCCCCATTTTTAAGGGGGCAGCGACTTAAGACAGGCACAAATATAGAACACTGGTTACCATATTCTTCTTGTTTTTTTTTATTGAGCTATACCTGACTTATAATATCACATTAGTTTCAGGTGTTCAAAGATATGTAAATATACATGATCACCACAACAACTCTAGTAATGTTCATCGACATACACAGTTCCAAAAATAATTATCTTTTGTGCTGTGAGCTTTTAAGATCTGCTCTCTCAGAAACTTTCAAACACGCATGGTGACGATACTGACCACAGTCACCGTGTTGTAGGTGACATCCCCAGGACTTAAGTTTGTACCCTTTCCCACCTTCACCTGTCTGCTCCCATTCCTCCGGCCCCCAACTCTGACAAACACCAGTCTATTCTGTATCAGTGGGCTTGGTGGGTTTTTGTTTGCTTCTTTTTTCATTCATCCATGGATGGACACAGAGGTCGTTTCCATATCTTGGCTACTGGAAATAATGCCGCGATGTCCGATTCTTGATAAGAAAGGTAGTAAGCCCCCGCTAACAGGTGTGGGGCCTCCGAGCAGGAGGAGGGGAGCAGGGTGCAGTCTGGGAGATGGGAAGCAGGGCAAAAGCAAGAAGAGGTCACACTCATCTGAACTTGACAGCCCCTCTAGTGCCATCCTAGTTCGCCTGCTGGATAAACTCATGAAGAGCCTGATAAACTCATGAAGAGCTGGATAAACTCATGAAGAGCCTGAGTAATGAAGATTGGTTTTCAACAAGTACGGAAGTAGTGCTGCTCTCAGAAGCCTGGAATAATAGAGGGATGGAAGCATGTAATATAAACTTGATCACCAGAAAATAACCCTATGGAACTTCTCCAGACAGTGCTGTTACACTGACCACTCCCAGGGCAAACTTTTTTGCATGGTGCAGATGGGGAACATTACAATCAGAGCATTTTAGTTCCAGAAAACAAATCTCAGAGATGATCTAGACCAGTGGGTCTCCAGCTCTAGCTTCCGAATCCCCTGGGAGGCTTGTCAGAACACGAGAGGTGGGCCCAGCCTCAGCGGTTCTGATTCCGTGGGTCCAAAGAGCACCCGAGAACTGGACCAGGGACTCTGCTTCGATAACCACTGACCAACCTACCCAGTCTGACTGGTAAGGAATCTGAGAGCATTAGGTTTGTATTCAATCACGGTAATGCCACACAGTTTGGTCCTTTTTTTGAAAAAACGGAAATTCTCTGGGGTAGCAATAGAAAAAACAAGACGTTTCTACCCTTAGTTGCTAAAACACAGTTCTACATTTTAAGGGATGCTTCTTCAGAATGAAGTGTTTCTTCACTCATTCCCCTCCCCAGTCTATGCCCCTCTCCCTCCTCCGCCTGCCCTGCTCCTCAAGAAAACCCAACACAGGTGGCAGGACCCTCCCTCAGGGCGACAATGCAACTACCTACATCACACGCAGTTCCTGAACTCTGAATGCTGTACAGACAATTAAGATTCAGTTTTCACTTGAGAAAAGAAGGTTGCGTGTCCCAACTCAGCAAAGTGGCACACGCTGAAAGGTTTGAGAAAGTGCAGGGCTTTTATGGTGAAAACACCTATACAATCCCAGTAAGGGGATGCCAATATGCTTTATTTAGTCCCTTGAAAAGTGCCTTGCTGCCTCTGGGTCTTGATATAATGCTGTTCCCTCTGCCTGGCTCTGCCACTTTTCCTCCTGTTTCAAGCTTGAACATAATTCTCTGTGCCAACCAACTGAACAACCCAGAGAACTAAATTCCTGGAAACATATAACCTACCAAGACTGAATTGTGAAGAAACAGAAAATCTGAACAGGCAGATTACTACTTAGAAGACTGAATCAGTAATCAAAAACCTCCCCGTACTCAAAAGTCCAGAGTGAATCCTACCAAACGTTTACAGAAGAATGGACACCAATCCTTTGTGAACTCTTCCAAAATTACAAAAGAGGAGGGAACACGTCCAAACTCATTTTACAAGGTCAGCATTACCCGGATGCCAATTCCAGACATGCAGACAAGGGCACCACGAGAAAATTATGAACACCGATGAAAAAAAATCCTTAACAAAATTATTAGCTCCAAATTTGAAAACATATTAAAAGGATCATACACCACGATCAAGTGGGATTTATTCCAGGGACACAAAAGATGTTTCAACGTCTGCAAATTAGTCAACATGATGTGCCACGTCCGCAAAATGAAGGATAAAAATCATATGATCACCTTAATAAATGCAGAAAAAAGCATCTGACAAAATTCAACATCCATTTTTTTACACAAACTCGCAACAAAGTGGGTGTAGAGGGAACACACCTCCATGCAATAAAGGCCACATATGACAAGCCTATTGCCAACATCCTCATACTCAACGGGGACAGCCAGAAGGGTTTTCATCTAAGACTGGGGCAAGGCAAAGGTGTCCGTCTACTCTTGCCACTTCCGCTCAAAACAGTATTAGAAGTTCTGGCCTGAGCAATTTGGCAAGAAAAAGAAGCAAAAGCCATCTCAATTGGAAAGCAGTAAAACTGTCACTGTATGCAGTTGACATATTATATATAGAAAACCCTAAAGACTCCACCAAAATACAGCTGGAAGTACTGTTCAATAGTGTTGCCAGATACGAACTCAATATACAAAAATCTCTTGCATTTCTATATACTAATAATGAACACCAGAAAGAGAAATTAAGAAAACAGTTGTATTTACTTGTTTACAATTGCATCAAAGAAAAATAAGAATACCTGCTAATAGATTTAACCAGAGATGTAAAAGACCTGTATGAAGCAAGATTTTAATGAAACAAATTAAGGAAGACACAAATAAATGGAAAGACATTCCATGCTCACGGACCAGAGGAACCGATATTGTTAAAATGTCCATTTGACACAAAGTAATTTGCAGATTCAAGGCAATCCCTATCAAAATCGTGATGGCATTTTTCAGCAGTAGAGCAAACAACCCTGAAACTCCTGTGGAACCATTAAAGACCCTGAATAATAACCAAAGCAATCCTCAGGCAATCCCGAGGCATCCCGCTTCCGGATCCCGCACTGTATCACAATGTTACAAAAACCTCACACTAACAAGCCCAAAATCCACAGCCAGGGTCTAGCTCTCTCCTGGGCTCTGTACTCGGGTATCTAAATGCCATCGGAGACATCCACTTGGGAGGTCCCCCGGGCACCTTCAGCATAAACTCAACTCACCGATGGCCCCTTAAGCTTGTTTTCCACCATACTCCCGATACCTCAGCACATGGCATCTGTATCTCCTAGTCACCCGGGCTAGAAACCTAGGCATCTGTCGGGACCCTTCCTCCCCACACTCCCCTCCATCCTCACTGCCACTACCGCAGCCTACCACGCCCACGCTGGACGACTGCAACCGATTCCTCGCTCAGTGGTCATCCCGTGGCCTATCCTATAACTTTCCTTCTAAAACCCCCTTTCCTTAGGATCAAGTCCAAACCCCTGACCATGGCTTTGTAGGCCCTTCAAGAACTGACCATTGGAGTCTCCGCACATCGGGGACCCGCAAACGAAGTCCCGGGCTTTCTCTGAGTTCTTCAGGGACACTGTGTACTGTTTGGACGCCCGAGCTTTGCCTAGCCCATTCTTTTTGACTAAATCGTACTCCGTTTTCTACTTTCCACTCTCAGCCTTCAACTCGGAAAGCTCCAGTCTCCGGGAGGCGGTCTGTATACGCAAGTCCGGGGTGGGGTTCCTGCCAATTGCTCTGCCAGCATATAGCGCAGTATTTGTCTCGCTGCATCGCCCGTAACTATTTCCGAGCTTGGTTCACACTTGATTATGAGCTTCCTTGGGCAGGCCTGAGCCCAATTTGCCTACAAAAGCCAACAGGTAGCTCAGGAGTATTTCTGAATGAATGAAAATGTAAAAGCAAATACCGGGGCAAAATGGAAGTGTCTGTAGCGCCCTCCGCCCCCGCCATCTGCCATACAACATCTTAATATGTTTTTATTGCATAGAAGCAGTTTATATATTGAAATTATTTCTCTTATATAATTAGGACATTGGCGGTAGCCAAATATCTGGTGTATTGGGTGACTTCGTCTAAAACAATGTCAACTCTTTGTCCAGCCTTCCAGATTTGCAGTAACCTGGCTCCCAGCTGGTCTTCTCCTTGAAGTTCTCAGAGATCTTTTGTCAAAACACAAATAAGATACAATAACTTCTCGCAGGACCTTGCAGGTTCTGCGAGATCGGCAGCCGGTCCCACACCCCCAACCTCATTACCAACCATTCTCCCGCTTACTCACTCTGCTTGACTACGCTGGCCTTTCCTGCAGTTCCTCCTGTCAACAGCAAAGGTTATTCCGGCGTCAGAGGCTTTGCGCTTTGGTTCTCTCTGCCTGCAAAATTCTCCCCGCCGCCAGCCCCCAGATCCTGGCGTGCCCGGATCCTCCCCCTTCAGATCGCTGCGGAAACGTCGCTTCCTCGGAGAGCTTCCTCCGACTACCTGTCTAAAACAGCCATCACGGCCCAGACACACTCGATGCCATTATTCTGCTGGATTTCCTTGACATAATACATCCGAATGTTAATTTTGGGTTTTTCTGTCTCCCCTGTTAAAAGCGAGAGCTCCAAGGGCCCAAGTATATGCATCTCTTAGTCACTGTTGTTTCTCTGACGGCGTGAACAGTGCCCGGCCCGTGAACAGTTGCTTAAATGAATAAATGCACTTAATAAACATGTCCATCTCGCACGTTTTCTGTTCTCTTTCCCCCTTCATTCACAGCAATCCGTGAAGGTCGCTATCCTCTTGGGAAAAAAAGCCCCTGAAGAGTCACCGCCGCTCCGAAGACAGTCCTCTCTTCCGCGCTCGGCGAAGTATGCTCTGCCTGGTAGTTAACGGGGCGTAAGGGACCGAGACGAGCCCAGGACCCGGCGCTCCAGACTGAAAAGCGCCGAGGGGCGGTGGGCAAGGCGCCCCTCTCTTCGCTTCCTGGGACTGCCGCTTCCCCAACCTTAAATCCTTAGGCCAGCGTCTTAGTCGGCTGCAAACACGGCTCCTGGGCCGCGGAGCTCAGCGGCCGAACCCCGTTACCTGTCAGAGATCTCACTCAAGGAACCTTACCATCACACCGCCATTCCAGCTAACACCGGCCCCCTCCAAGCCACCGTAGTTCACAGAAAGTATAAGCTGGCCCCTCCTTCCGCATGCGCAGAGGCCCCATTCGGCGTACAGTGTCTCTTAGCAACCGCTTTGAGTCCCTCCGCTAGGGGCGGGGCATTGGAAGGCACCGCGGGGAAGCTGAGGGGAAAGTGAGCGAGGCCAATCGGAGACGGGTCCCAGCTTCGATCGGCACGCCTCCTTTAACTGTCGCGAATGAGCAGGCGGCTTTACGGCAGGCAAGGGGTGGGGCTGCTAGGGGTAAGGAGGAGAGAAGGAAGCAACCAACCAACCAAGTCGCCCCCACTCCCCACCCCCACCCACCCGGACCTGGTTTACGGCTCCGGGCTCGGGCTCTGGCGAGGCCGCTGATTGGTTGCTGAAGGCTTGGTCCCATCCCAGTGACCCCAAAGTGCTGGAGGGAGGGGGCGGGGGTGGCCCAGTGCAAAGTGCATCCAGAAAGCCCCCTATCTAGAGCCCCCGAGGCTGGCACTTAGGACCCCGTACGACCCTGGACCTTGCTGCCCAGAGACCTCCCGCCTTCCCCTGGTAGCCGGGAGCCTCCGGCCCGGAGCGCGACAGCCCCCTGCTCCGAGCCCTCAGACCGGGACTCTCCGCCCCCCCCCACCCCCCGCCATCCCCAGCCGGGACTTCCTCCCTGCACCCCTGCCCCGAGGCTGCCCCGCGGCCAGGACCGCCGCCCCGCGTCAGCTTGGCTGTGTGGATGCTCGCCGGACTGGGGCCGTGAAGCACCGAGGAGGCTCAGGGACACCCGTGTCCGGCCCTGCCTGGGGTGTTTCTTCAATGGAGAAGTTGGTGAGTGTGGAAGAGGCTGAAAGGAGGAAGAGAAGCAGCAGCTGAGGAGGCAGGTAAAGTCAGTTACTTTCCCTGAAGGGAAGAGGGCGGCTGGTCGGGACGGAAATCACTGCATCTCCCTGCCTTCCCTTAGCACTCCCTTCCTTTGCTCCCCTTCCTCAAAGCCCCCTCCTTCTCGCTCCAGGGGCGCCGCACCTCTCACTGGTTTCTGATTTCCAGGTTTGAGTTGGCTCGGGGAGCCTAGAGAGCAGGAAGCGGCCTGCCCACCCACCGGAGAAGTAGCAGAGAGAGCCGCTCGCCAGCATCCTCTGAAGGTAATAAGCCAGCCCTCCCCTCCCCCATTGTTTGTTTCTGGCCCCTATCTCATTAAGCAGTGCTCTATTTTCAGGGTGGTTACCTGGGAGTGCAGCTCTTTCCTGGCCTCCGTTTTCCCAGTAAAAACAACAAACCCTGCTCTTAACCCTGCTCCTTAACGTTGTAATAACTTTCCTACCTTCTAAATGTTATTTCCCACCTTTTTCTCTGCCTACTGTTTCCGTGTTTTGCATTATCTTGCGGTAACTGCACCGTTTACCCTGCTCTGAGACTTGGAGACCTTTTGGTAGCCCTTCCCCCTTACTCTCATAGGAATTCCTCAATGCCTTGTTAATTGCTTGTTAATTCGGAATGACTCTGCTTTTTAATTAAACCGCAGTTATGTTTCCCCCTTATTCCTTCCTATCACCTTTCTTCTACCTCCATTGGAAAATCTTTGTGAGAGTTACCTAACCGACAGGGGTTTGGGAAGGGAAGGGGCAGCACTGGCTTGAAATTGACGTTTCAGAACATAATGTGACTTTTTCCCTAGGAAAAAGTGAGTCTGTGTCCCTTAGTATTAAGAATCGTGGGGAAGCTGTATTCACCCCTGAAGCTCTCGTGTAGCTCTTCAGGCTTCGTGTGTTTGTGTGTGACAGATGTGGATGGATTCTGCCACTGTGAAAGATACATAGTAACTTGTTCCACCGCAGATTTTCTACAGCCCGTGAAACTTTACATAATATCTTGTTAACACTTGACACTCAAGAATTTAAAAAGCACAGGAATGTCTTGGTGTGTTTGGAATCGAGGGCTTGCTTTTTGCCCTCTTCATAAAGGAGACTCCTCATTTCAGAGCTCTCACAGGTAATTCGTTAGGTTGAAATGGAAGCTTCCCATTCATGTGATCCTGTTTCTGCTTCTGTGTTTTGTTGTTGCCTCTGAACATGCAGTAAAGGTAGGTTTAGGACATCCCTGTAATTCCCCAGGAGGGGCTATGATCAGATAAATCATATAAGAGTTCATTTAGTTCGGAAATTAGTCCAAGTGAATGACTTTACTAACATCCAGTAACACGCTTATAGAGTGACTTTTTAATCTCGGTTATTTTAATATCTCAGGCTGTTTAGGGAATTGGAGGCACTTAAAATAGCAGAAGTTGTTAGGAAATCTTTGATTTACTCTGTTCCACTGGACTTGGTGCCTTCCACAAAAAGGAAATTAATGGCTTGCTTGATTCTTCTAATTGTCAGGACATAGCTAAAGATACTTTTGAGGGTCTCTGAGGGTTTGCATATCCTTGAGACCTGAAACCAGACACCAAAGGGAGACGATACACAGTGGGACTTAGAATCAGTTTCTACCAATGATTGTTCTGTTGTGAATGTTTAGGGCAGCCTTTGTAAATATATAGAGGGTGCACTTCATTTCAGCATGAGCTGGCCTAAAGCCAGTGAAGTTAAAAAAGGTAGTCTTCATTATTTAAGTATGAGACTCACCAGGGAGATGCCTAATGCGTAAGACTTTTTTAAAAAATGCTCAATTATTATTTGAAGTCTGTTTTGAAGATAGAAATGAATTCTCTTATTTTCCGTTCAGGCCTTCTCAGTTCAATGTTTTTGTGCTTTAGACTTTAGCATGTTTTCACTGCAGAGAAGTGCTATCACCTGGGATGATTGGCGGAGGAGGGGGCGGGTCTGTGGCAAGTGAAACATGTAGGGTGAAGAGCACACACCCCTTTTTCTCAGCCTGTTCATCCTCATTGCTTACATGAGAGTTCACTCATCCTCTCAGTTTTTAATGGTTTTTCTAAGATTAGGGAATATACAGGGTCCAGCAGAAGTAAGGCCTGCTTGAGTGTGGTTGGTAAAGTAATAATACGGGTGCAATAATTTGTTGTTTTAATTTGAACGTTTCACCTAACGTGTCCTATGGTGTGCTAGAGTGTGATATTGACATGTTACAGAATGACATGCTTACGATTTTGTAATAAAAAAGGGGTGTTATTGGTGCCGGACCCTATATGTAAGTTGTCAGCATCTACTCCTACTATTAGCGTGGTCTAGGTTATGGCAAACACTTAAAACGTTTAATTTTGAGTCCTTATTCACCAACACGGCCAGTTGCGTGGTTTATTTTTTTTTCAGCCTGGTCGTTAGTTTTGGGTTGATTCTGTGGCTAGTCACAAGGAGAAACAAGCCCAATCAACACCTGATATATTTGACAGCCGAATATAAATTCATCATAGCGCAGGGAAAATAAGTGATTTTAGTTAAAGATATTCAGTGTTGCATCTTGAGCAAGCCGTGGCCAGTGCTTACTTTCTTTATACCTAAAGCGATGCCATTCACAGTTACTTAATGTTATGACACGTACACTGTTTATTCTGTTCACATTTAGCTTCGGTAACAGGGAAGTATGTACTATCCTTGAAAAGTCGAATCAGGTGAAGTTTATATGAGCACACCTGATACCTGACTCTCAGCCTTCCTTCTGGTTCTCCACGGAAGGTGTTCCTTAAGTGGAGCAGTCATCTCCTTTCTTGCAGACTTTCGAGGCTCTGACCCGAAGCTGCCGAGATGAGAATGCCAGGCACGGGGTCATAAGACAGTGATGACAAGACCACGTCGTTTGTAACTCTTGTGATTGAAACGTTGGCTTGGGTCTCCGTGACCGAATTATAAAACCGCCTCTTTTGCCTCATCCGCATTTCACGGAAATCAGTGGTGGTTCTCCTGGAACCTCTGTGGGTCATAAATCAGCTGTGCGTGGTAGTAAACCCTTGTGCTACACGGAGGCCCAGTACCTGGGAGGCGATGTGACTGTCCCCGCTTGTTTTAGAGCGTGAACAGTGTGCTATGCTGCGTGATGCTGACGGCACACTCCTGCTTTATCGGGGGTTCCAGGCTCTTGGTCGTGTCAGTAGAACTCACAGCAGACGTGTCAGCCCTGTGGCCCACTCTGGGCCTTGCAGCCTGCGTGTCTGCGTCCACCTTCCCTCTTAGGACGGCGAGCCACTGGTGAGTTGGTTGTTTTCTTCCTCAGAGCCAGTATCTTGGAGTTGCTCATTTTATTGCCTTACCAGCCTGTGTCTCGATTTACTCTGCAAAGAAATGCCTGTTTCTTTCCTCCTTTTTTTATTTTTTGAGTAGCAAGCTGTTACCCTGTTTCTGGCTTGTGTGAAATCTGAAAGCACACTTCTAATTTGTGTCCCTTAATCAAAAAATGTGTGAGTTTCAGTGAAAATAACATGCAAAAAGCCATTAATGACTAATCATGCTAAGGGAAATTGGGGACGTGTGGGCAAATTTGGTGAAAGTTACGTAATTGTAGACAGGTCTTAAATACATTTTGTTTTAAAGCCCTGGCTGGTATGGCTCAGTGGATTAAATATATTTTGTTTTATACTTACTCTTCACTCCATTCTGTGGATATAGGCTTTAAAAAATTGTGTGAATCAAGTTTTGGTGTTAACCTCATGGAGGTTACTTGGCCTCTATATGGAAAGTAAATGGTAACATTTATTCCAAAATGTATAGTTTCTAATATGGCCAGCAGTATAAAAGCTTAGAGGCCTGTATTATTCTCTTTCGACACTTGCAGAGTAGAAAAAGGTGAATTCGTAAAATGTAAACGTAGCATTAACATAGGGCAACAAAATCTTCCGTAAAAAGGAGCTACAGTGAGGAAGTGGCTCATTTAGCCTGTAATTCTGAAGTCTTCCTTGTTAGTATGGTTTTTCTCTCTTTTTTCCCTGTGAAACCTGAAATGGAATTTCTAAAGATCACACCCTCAAAGTTTTAGTTGTTCTGAGTCGTTATTGACATAAAACAACGTACCCTGCACATACATTTACTTAGAAAGTCGCTTCCTATGCCACATTCTTTTCTTCTGTAGGTGATTTCCGTGAGCTGTCAGGTTTTCAGACTGGCACTCCCTGAGGGGAAATAGGCTTTTTTGGTTTTCATTCTCATTTCAGGAAATAGTCTTTTTTTCTTTATGTATATGTATATGGATAGGTATACTCTATTAAATGCAAACTCTCATAAAATAGCACCAAGGTAAAATCAGTTGTCTGATGCTTTGGACTGTTAGGACACGGAGTAACGTCGCCATCCTTTATAATTCAAGGGGTGCTGCCGACGGCGGTCACGTGTGCACAGTGTGCGTGTCCGTGGGTTCCTTCCCACGGACTGATGCATGTAAGGAGCTTTCCGGGGTTTAAAACTGTGGTGATGCTTTATAGTGGTCGGCATTTTCAGAAGAGAGAAAAGTGGTAGCACATTTCTAGGGCTATCTGATGGAATTTAAGTGTGCAGAGCCCTCTGTTGAACTGCTACCCCAGGGGTCGTAGCAGTGGCCGAGGCCCAGCAGTGTGCCAAGTTCATGTCAGGAGCTCTGTGAGGACCTTCGCTTGTCTGTCGAAGTAGCCCACAAGGGACCATCACAAGTTATTGCTGTCTGGGCGTCTTTCTTGTTAAGAGAAATGATGTAGCCACTTCACTTTTTAACACCAAGGCTTTACTCGATGATATTAATAAGTGAATACCGTTTCCTGTTCCTGACCCACACCTCACTCGCCCTCATGGCCACCACGCCCACCGCCTCCGTGGACGTGCTGATCGGTGGATGGAGGATCAGTGACAGCGGCAGCCGCAGCAAGGGTTCTTAAGGGTCGGAAGCCATGGAGGGTCACCTCCACTTCCCTGGGGGATCGGGAGGTGCTGAGGACACACTGAGAAGCAAGGCACCCAGTGACACTCATGCCTAAAATGTGGGTGGAACTCCCCTGGGAAAACCAGGCACTCACTTGTGGAAACACCAGGGGCTCGTTATTGGAGACATTGGCTTCCTGACATTCCCCACCCCCAATTTCCTCTCTTATCATCTCACATTAATAGATACATTTGTCACAGGTAATAGACTGGTAATGAGCATTATTAGTAACTAAAATCCAGACTGTATTTAGATTTCCTTAGATTTTTATCCAGTACCCTTCTGCTGTTCCACGATCCCACCCAGGACCCCACATCACATTTAGCCGTCTTGTCCCCATAGGTTCACCCTGGCTGTGACAGTTTCCCCGACTTGCTTCGTTTCGATGACCTTGATGTTTGGGGGAGTACTGGTCAGTTATTCTGTGGGATGGCCCCTCGTTGCAATTTGTCTGATGTTTTTCCGTTGACTAGACTGGAGTTCTAGCTTATCGTATCATAGCATAGCATATGCCACGCCATGTCATACTGACAACATGGTTGGCACGGATGGTGTTAACCACGGTCAGCTGGCCGAAGCCATGTTGCTTGCTCTTTTCCCTGCTGCCTCTTTGGAAGGAAGTCAGTATATGCATAGTCCATACTTGGGGGAGTGGCACGCAGCTAAGCTCCACCTTCTTGAGAGGGAGAATCTGCACAAAACGTTTGGAGTTCTGCACAGGAGGTTCCCCCTCCCCTTCCCACCTTGTTTGGTGATTCAATCAGCGGCGTATTACATGCTCTGGGTTAGAATCCAATAGTCCTTATCTTGTCCCGCTTGTTCTGTCTTGGCTATCGAGAGCTCCTTAGCTGGCTCTTGTGTCCCTTTGACATACTTCCATCATTGTGGGTTTTCTTTTCTTTCTTTCTTTTTTTTTTTTTTTTGAGCACTTCCTTCCTGTTTGGCCCTGTAGGATGCTCAAGGCTCTTGTATATTTCCTGCCCGGTCTTAGAGTCCGCATTTACGTAAGGAGAGTTCTGCATTTCTTCCAGCCCCCTGTAGGAGCTGTTCTGATGATGTCTAATTCAGAAATAACGGGCAGAGTTTATATGGTGGTTGCAGGGGTGGGGGATGGGTGGAGGTGGAAAAGAGGGTATAGGGGGGCTGGATGGTAGTAGAAAACGTATTATAAAATTAAAAAAAGGAGAAATAATGGGCAGAGTTTTAAATCAAATATTACTGCCAAGTGCATGGTGGCAAAGGCTTTGGTCTTCCTTGAAGACGTTTAACAAGGGAAAATAAGGAGTAGAAAAAGGGAAGGGTCAGAGTAGACTGGACTAATTTGGACCACGTGGAAATTCTGGTGGGCAGCGGGCCGCACCTGTGGCTGCCACTTTTCTCCATAGCGCCTGCTGCCAGGTGTCCCAGCCTTTCCTTGTTGAAGTGACAGGGTGTTAGTACACTTACCCCGCCAGGACGGGTGGCAGTTCTCCCAATGAGGAATCCCTGGCGCGAGTCTGGTATGAAGTGTGGAAGTCACTTTGCGTGTGTTCTCAACCTTACCGGAGTTCACAGGCTTAGGATTTAACTGACAGGGACAAAGATCTTTTTTAGCTGTAGAGGCAGTTTTTTCGGAATTCAGATAAGGAAGCTAGCAAGACTGTCGTTGATCTTTTTCCTACTTTGGTGTGTGCATGAAGGAGTAACAATATGTCCTCTTGGACGTAATGAAGAACCAGTATTTAAAGACATGTTCTTCTTTTCGTTGTCATAGATTCCGTTTTGGCTTTGGCCACCGTCTGTTTTGAATGCATACATTTTCTCATTTTGGTCCTGT
Source organism: Carollia perspicillata (assembly GCA_004027735.1). Taxonomy (NCBI): domain Eukaryota; kingdom Metazoa; phylum Chordata; class Mammalia; order Chiroptera; family Phyllostomidae; genus Carollia; species Carollia perspicillata. The sequence goes on from PVKM010040577.1 coordinate 13,272, forward strand.
TTGGAAAAAGCAAGTGGCTGACAGTGTCAGTTAAAAAGTAATTCAGATGGGCCCTGGCTGGGTGGCTCATCATCCCATAAACTGAGAGGTCGCTGGTTCGATTCCTGGTCCAGGCACACACCTAGGTTGCGGGCTCAGTCCT
>PVKM010040578.1:0-13399 GCA_004027735.1 Carollia perspicillata
TGTTGCTGTCCGATTGTTCCCTCGTAGGGCCCACCCAGCTGAACACGCTGTTCTGACACGAGAGTCTTGGCTAATCTGCTGCGTTTGATCTTTCTTTAGCCCAAGCCAGAACGTCTGCCTCCTTCGATGAAGGGAAAAATAAAATCCAAAGCCATAATATCATCGAGCGATGATTCTTCGGATGAGGATAAACTTAAGATTGCTGATGAAGGGTAGGAGATTTTTCCTTGGTACATTCTTCGAGTGAAAGATAGCCAGAGTCTTGCAGGGATGGCGTGTCTGTAGGCACTCGGAATGGTCCAGCGTCTGACACACCATCGCAGGCTGGTCCGAACCCCTGGTAATAGAGTCGTTTATCTTTATACCAGCAAAGATGGAAAACACTAAAATCCACATGCGGTGTGTGCCCAGGCACACTGCGTGCAGTCCGCGCGCTGAGGCCTGAAGCTCTGGCGAGGTTGTTGTCTGAAACGGAGCACCATGTTGGTGGGGCCTGTGCGGGCTGCGTGTGCTGAGCTCTGCCTGTGACCGGGTCAGGCGTGCTTTCCTCACTGAGGAGCAGGAAATTGTGTGATGGTGTTGAGGGCACGAGCAGAGTCGGAAAACTAATTTTAACAATGCAGCTTGTTTAAGTAATAAGAACCAAAGGCTGGAAGGGAAGGAAGGAGGGAGGGAGGGAGGGAGGGAACGAAAAGTGGGGTCACTGCCAAAATGTCTTCTCTCCTGAGAATCTTACAGTTGGAAGAACCTTCACACCCACCTTACCCCAACCCTGTGACTTTGTCCCACTGTATGTGCCCTAAGGAAAAAAGCCTATTTTGTAATCTTATTTCTTCATGAATACTACCTGAAAGCTTCTGCATGGCATGCTCCTAAATACATTATTTTGCCACACTCTCGCTGACTGGCTAAAAGTATTGTGAGTAGCCCGATCCCGGTCACGGGGGGCTAGGGGCTTGCTCGGCCTTTCCTCCCGTGTTGAGCAGGGGTGACTCAGCTCTGCCTGCTTTGTGCAGGGCTTGCCTCGACTGCTTGTCCAGTGCTCTCCTCATAGCCCCCCAGTGCTATAACATCTGATCAAGCTCGACGTGCCCCCTATCTGGAATCGTAAGAATAAGACTCATAATGTTACACCGCACCCCGTCCTTCTGAAGGCCATCATTTCACTCATTCCTCCAACAGACATTTGAACAACCAATGTAGGAGGTAGTGTGCTAAGGGCTTGGGATAAAGAGGAGAAAGACATAGGCCCTGCCTCCAAGGAATGTATGCTTTGGAAGCAGTGGAGAATCACAGATAAACTAAAAGACGTATTATAGTAGGTTAAGTTTTATCATTCAGATTTTGCATGCGTTGTTCTCCAGGGACCATCTAATCGGGAGTTGGCCTGCTTGGGGAAGTTGTAAGAGGTGTCTTTATGAAAGAGCGGCTCTTTGAGTCGAGTGTTACAGAAGGATAGTCAGTCCCGGTTGGTTAGAGGTGCAGCAGAAGCAGAGGTTAGCACGTTGCGGGGCTGGGGTGTGGTGAGGGGCTGGTCACGCAGGGTGGAGCTCTCTGGGGAGCCACGTGAAGATGTGCAGTTCCCCTCTTCTCTGAAGGCACTGGCCAACGCAAAGTGAGGTTGCTCTTCCCTGAGCGCTGCTTTGCCCTTGCCCAGTGTGGCCTGGTCCATTGGTTAGAGGCATATGTGATCAGAGCAGTGAAATGTGTGGGTGTAGAGTGGGCGTTGTTAACATGTGTAGCCAGAAAGGCCCAGTGTGAGAGCCTGAGATGCTGCAGAACCTGCACCCGAGGCTAACGCCAAGGCCAAGTCGATTTGAGCCACTTGGCTTCAGTTAAACTTCATTCTGACATTTGTGAAGTACTTGCTTATTTGGCCAGATGGAACAGAGTGAACTGGATCCCAGGGATTCCACTGGCCTTTAGTATATATACAGAATGAATATGTAGTGTCCTCTTCTTAGTCACTCTTCATGGTCTCTCAGAGTGAGCTGAGTTACGTAACATAGGTTTCAGAGGAAAGTCATATATTTACCCCCTCACCCTTCTGAGACTGAACCCTACAGGATTCAGTATTCCTTTCTTGGAATATCTGTCTTGGGAACCAAAACTGAAGAATATGCCGGAGGAGAAGTATGTCCTCCTCTCCAAAGCTTGGGGGGTGAGTGGTTAAAGGAATAGTCTGTCCTCCAGAGCATCCAGGAAGCCAGGGTTCCCTGGGTGCCACCACCATTTCAGGCGTAAGCACACGCACCTTTCCTTCCGTCTGAGCACCGAGGAGCAGAGGGGGCTCGGAGCAAAGGGAAACAGCCGCAGAGCTCTGAGCCCGAGCTTGAGCAAGTCAGGGCCGCACAGCTTCTACGGCCAGGTGAGGTCCCGGGTCTCACCTTTGCTGCTGTGAGTTTGTTTATGAAGATAAATGGAAGACATCCCTTCTTTTTCATAATTTTGTATATAAAATTGAGAAATGCTTCGTTCTCTTGAAAGATACCTAATAAAGCCTAGTGAGAATCGCCCTTCACTGTTTAATTGTGTTATAGCTAAAGTGCCTTATTCTTATTCCTTTTTAATCCTTTTTTATTGTGAATACATCACATTTATTTTAAAAAGTACACAAAACAAATATCACAAAATGAACATTCAGGTCAAGAAATAGAACGTCAGATGCCCTTATTTCTTATGAGCACATTCTCTGCTTGTGGAGTTCTCTGTGGGCCGGAGCCCTGGCGTCTAACCAGTGTCCGTCTTTTCTGCAGACACCCCCGCAACAGCAACAGCAACAGCGACTCGGACGAGGGCGAACCGCGGGAGAAACGAGCCTCTTCGGAGAGCGATTCGGATGACAACCAGAACAGGTCTGGCAGCGAGGCCGGCAGTCCCCGGACGCCCCAGAGGCAGGGGTCGGATGAGGATTCGGACAGTGACCAGGCGTCCAGGAAGAGAAGGCCCTCGGGTTCCGAGCAGTCTGACAACGAGTCGCTGCGGTCCGGGCGAAGCCGCTCGGGCGGCTCTGAGGCTGACTCCCGTCCGGCCTCTCCGAGTGCCGAGTCCGATCGCGAGTCGGAGAGAGGGTCTGATAATGAGGGCTCTGGGCCGGGCTCTGGGAACGAGTCGGAGCCAGAGGGATCCAACAACGAGGCCTCAGATCGGGGCTCAGAGCACGGCTCAGACGACAGTGACTAGGCTGTATTTCATACGTAAGTCTCATCTCTGGAGGAAACTTTTTTAATATATGAAAGCTGTGATAAAAAAACGTTTCAAATGTTCAGTCACACTGTTGTGAAATCTTTCCTAAGGCAATTTTTTTCTATCCGTTTGTATATTACTGAGCCCCCGTGAGACATTTCCTGTGCTAGAATCCAATATTTGAATCTCTTGTGCAGATGAAGAATGTGACTCTTCTTCATTTATGGTACAGTTCCACCTGTCATATGTGAAAACTGCAGTAAAAATAAACCCAGCTGCTAAACCATTCCTACAAAGGTTTGAAACTGTGGCAGAAGTCTCAACTTCTTTGTGTATTAGGCAGCATCCAGTTTTGACTCTTGTTGCAATCTTTTACCAAGTGGTGCAAGAAACTTGGCATTAATGTCTATGTACCATTTTAATCTTAGATTGAGAGAATTTTATTTTCTGAAGGAAGCGGTATCTACTGTATAATTGTACCAAAGTACAAATGAAAGGAAGGTTTTCTTCAGTAGCGTAATACTGCAGCCATGTAGATAAAATCACAAATATATACTTCGTTAGGTTGAATAAGATGCAGAAAAATGCTTTTCTGTTAGTAGAATGCAAAAAGCTACCTAAGCTACATAATAAAATTCGTTTACCAACTTTTATGGGTAACTGTGTCTTTTTTTTTCTCAGTACATTTGTATATGAAAATTTAGCATAAATAAACTAAGCAAATATTTGGAAGAACCTGAACTATGCTAAAGGTTGTTTACTCAAAACATTTGTAATTCTTTGTAGATTTGTGGAGTTTTTTAATAGATACAAGAAAACAAAGGTACTAGTATGAGTTTTATTTTCAATAATTTAGTCATTAACAATTTAAGAGCAAAATTTTTATGTAGCACTATACAGTTTGTAAAAGCTATAATTAATGTAGTCAACAGGTATTGAATACATTATTAGCTATTGAGAATGGAGAGGTAAAAAAATCTTTTCTGTCCTGAAAAATCTTATGGGGACGGTAAGTTCATTGTCCCTATGGTGTGAAAAATCGGGTAATGTTTGCACAGGTTGTGGGAGCACAAGGGAGGATGAGGTCAAGACCAGGTTTCCTGATGGACGGGAGGCCTGAAATGACTCAAAGGTCTGGCCATGTGGAGAATTAAGGGGGGTGTTACAGGCCATGGTAGTCACGTGTGCGGCTCTAGGAACTGGAATAACTGAGGGAGGCAAGGCTTTGAAAGGTGCAGAGCCTGAGGTTCAGAAGTTCGTGCAGCTGTGAAAGGTGAGGTTCAAACAGCCTGCTTTTTCCAGTGTCACAGATAAATTAGTTCATACCCAAATAACAGAAATCTATCAAAGTCGAAAAGCATTTCTGAATTGACAGCTCACAACTTCAAGCAGTATCTAAACAAAAGTCCACTGGTAGATGGTCCCTTGGAGAAATACTTATGGAGGGATTTAACGTGACGCCGATAGTAATTTAATGTTTCACTACCTGCTCCAGGTTTGGGCTACAAAGGTGCTTCCGAGTGCATGTCCTCATTTGCAGCTTTGGAGGCAATTCCACATCACTGGATATTTCTCCTGGGTGTGCCCTCAGATTAGCAGAACAGCAGTCGTCTTCCCCAGTCGCGTGGTTGCCCTCATCAGAAGCCACTGCCATTTCCTCAGGTGCAGCTCTCCTCTGGCCAGAGTTTGGCAAACGAGATGACAGACATGGTGGATATGGGCAGGATCCCACTAAGGAAGGGGCAGGGCCCTTGTCTGGCATAGGAAACCTGACTGACCTGTTAGCTGTGCTGCCACTTGCCCTCGGGAACTCGGAGTGGCTTCACTGTCCTGGAGCTTGCATGCCAGGATTAGCCTTCCTTGATTTTTTAAGTATAATCGATGTGTAACAGTTTCAGGTATACAACGTGATTTGATATTTGCATATAGTGCAAAATGATCACCACATTAAGTCTAGTTAACATCCGTCACCAGTTACAAAAATGGAAAACAGTACAGAGTTTCCTCCAAAAATTAAAAATAGACCTCCCCCCTGGCTGGTGTAGCTCAGTGGATTGAGCACGGGCCTGAGAACCAAAGGATCATGGTTCGATTCCCAGTCAAGGCACGTGCCTGGGTTGCAGGCCAGTTCCCAGCAGGGGACACACAAGAGGCAACCGCACGTTGATATTTCTCTCCCTCTCTCCTTCCCTTCCCCTCTAAAGAAAAATAAATAAAAACTCTTAAAAAAATAGAACTACCATACGACCCACCAATTCCCCTTCCGGGGATTTGTCAGATAAAAAGAAAACTAACTCAAAAAGATATCTACACCCCTGTGTTTACTGCAGCATTGTTTACAATCTAAGTAATGGAAACCTAAATGCTGTGGATGGCGGGCTGACTAAAGAAAACATGAGACACATTGGCAGGCAGACTCATGCAGCAGTTATGGTGATCAGCTAATAGGCTTCTTTCGCAGAAAGATTGAGGTCCTGGCCTATGACCCCTTGCTGTGCCCTGAGAGTGACAGCTATGTGAGATACTCCTGGATCAAGTCAGAGGGAGATTACAGAGATTGCGTGCACCAGCCTCTGTTCTCAGAGACCAGCTCCATGGATCCCTAGAGGTGTGCCAAACCGGAAGCCTTCCCCTCAGGTCAAGGCTCCCAGACAAGCAAACAGGCCTCTTTTACAGGAAGAAGGGGTTGGAGCGTGGTGAGAGGGTGAGGGGTCCTGCTGTCCGTGCAGCGCCCAGCGGTTGGTAGCTGGCCAAGAACTATCTCTGACATTACATTTCCATGGGACCAAGGAAAACAGCCCCTCTCTCAGAGCCAGGGGACCAGGGGGTGTCCCCTGCGCAGCGACCACAAAAACCAGGCCATCACACATAAGAACCAGGGCACCAGCCACAGAGAAGCTCCTGTCTGGGAGATACTGGGGCTCCGGAGGGCAGCAATGGGATGAGGGCACATGAAAATGGTGAAGGCAAAAATGGCACCCACCCAAAAAGGCAAAAAATAAAGAAAAAAAGCCTTTTGGCTTCAGAAAGGCAGAGAGCAGGAAGATGGCACCAGCTGGCTGGCGCATGAAGACGGCAGCCCCAGGAGGAAAAGATGGCGCCCATGGGCCAGCTTCCGGAACAGTCTCCCCTCAGGCTCCTGCCCCTCCTCCGAGGTTTTAAAGTTAGCAAGTGAGCCTCATCCACTTAAAGTCAGCACTTTTCTTTCTTTCTTTTTTAAAGATTTTGTTTGTTTGTTTGTTTGTTTGTTTGTTTGTTTGTTTGTTTGTTTCAGAGAGGGGAGTACAGGGAAAGAGAGAGAAAAGAACCATACGAATCCTCTGGACGCAGCCCAGACCCAGGCATGTGCCCTGACTGGGAATCCAACCAGTGACCTTTCGCTTTGTGGGACGCACTCAGCTAACTGAGCCACACAGGTCAGGGCTAGAGCCAGCACTTTTCAGAGGCTGCTTCTGTGCTGGACCCTGGGTGAGTGAGTGCCCGTGAGCCCGTTTCTCAATTCCCCACGGCCTGCGGGTCTTTGGGCACCAGCCCCATTGGTTTTCACAGCTACATGTTTTGGGGGCTTGTATTTCAGGTGCAAGTCTTAAAAGTTGGAGTGTCCTGTGTGGGGTATAAACCCTTCGCTCCTCAGAGAAGCTCTGGGCTCTGAGTTCCCTCCTGACTGTGGGTGGGAGTGGGGTTTATGGGAAGGTTATGCCAGTCTTTCCTACCCACTTCGGTGTTGTTTTTTTCCCCTCATTTGCCTGAACTGAGGGAGTTCGTTTTTAGGGTTTTTTTTTTTTCTTTTTAGGGTAAATTGTTCCATACATAGCTGTAGTTTTAGTGCCTCCTCCAAGGACTTGAGTTCAGGAACTTATGTCACCATTTTGACCCAAAACCTCAGTCTTCCCCTTCTTGGTGCGGTTGGTGTGAGCAGGAGAAGGTGGCCACACCTGAGTAGCTGGTGAAGAGCAGACACACTGGAATCCAGAAGTCCCTGGAATAGTCCTGCAATCTCACTTTGTGATGCTGGTAAGCCCTGTCGTTACTGAACACAGTTGGGGTCCTGCTGCCCACCACCACCCTCTAGGCAAAATTCTGGAGCCAAAGTTTTGGTGATAAAGGCGTCTTTATTCAAAAGCTTCCCAATTTTGGTATAACTACTTTCCATATGCATTAATCACTGAAGCTTATGAATTAGGCTAAACTCTGTAACTCTTTAGTTACAGCTTTAATCACTTAAACCTATCGATTAAAGCTAAACTCTAACACCTGAGTTCTTCTAGTATTTCCCCTTCTTAGTTTTAGTTATCTTATTTCTATAGGGTTAGCTTACAAACTAAAACAACATAAGATACAAATGCTACACAATTTTGGAAGAACAACAGGCTTCTGCCTCAGAGCTCGGCCCCTCTAGGACACCCAAAGAAGAATAACCCTGCCACCCTCTGCCAGGCCAGCCCAATCCTAGGCTGCACCTGGAGTTCCTTCCCACCCAAAATACTGCCCTTTGGGAAACGCAGGCAGCTGTAGCACATCATCCACACTGGAGAGAGCCAGAGAGCCAGCCCTCTTGTTATTTCCAAGCGCTCTGGAGGCCTTGAGCTCTCAGCCAATCCCATCCTAGAATGTTCACCATTGGATCAGGCAAAATCCTCCTCCCTGGGAGGAGGGGCCTAAGGCCCCTCCCTACTTCTTCCCATAACCTGATTAGATCTCGCTGCATCAATGTGACCTTGGACAAATCACTTGCTCATCTAAAACAAGCCATTTCTCCTACACGGTATGTTTGTTTCCTTTTATTTTGTATTGGTTTCACATGTACAGCTTAGCGCTTAGACAATCCTGTACGTAGTGTGCCCCTGATACTTCCAGTACCCCTACAGACACCATATGTATTTACTGCAGTGTTATTTACTGCAGTACTGTATTTCCTTTGCTTTACTTACTTCCCCATGGCTACTTTGTAACTACCAATTTGTGCTTCTAACTAAAAACATGGAATGCAATGAGTATGCGTGTCTTCCTTGCACAGGGACCATGCTAATCTTCTATGTCACTCCAATTTTCATATTTGTGCTGAGAAATGAACACTACACTGTAAGTTTTGAAAGCCTCGGTTGGATCTGTCACAATTAGAGAATGTGAATTGCATTGGCTTTGATGTTAATTCAGAACTAGACCAAGTACCACAACCATAATTAGAGCTATTAAATTTTAAAATAAATTTTGCCTAAATCTAGGCAAGAGAAACCACATTGTTATTCTGACTCCATAACTGAATCACTTCCTCCGCTGACATGAAACTGTTTTTATAACATGAGTCTTCCTAAGTGAGCGACTATTCCATTACAGCAGAAGTCCCTACCTAATTCACAGGGTTGGTGCAAGGATTGTGAAGGTAGAGCTTGTGGTGAGCATGTGGTAGGTTCCCAGGAGAGTCCTCTCTAGGATCGACTCGGTGCTGAATGTCCGGCAGCAGTCGTCCAGCTCACGGAGTCTGGCTCAGGCCAATTGAGGACTGGGTCGGTTACGCTTTCATAGGTCCTTCTTTGGAAAATCCTTGCTTTTTCCTATTTCCCCTTAAGAAAAAAAATTTATTGATTGATTTGAGAGAGAGAGAGAGAGGAAGGGGAGAGAGAGAAACATTGATTTGATTCCACTTATTTATGCATTTATCGGTTGCTTCTTTTGTGTGCCCTGACAGGAGGCCAAACCTTGGCTTTTCTGGGACAGTGCTCTAACCAACTGAGCTAGTCTGCCAGGGCTTGAGAAAAATATGTTTAATCTCCAGGCAATATGACTTTCCTAGAGCTCTTTAAGTATCCCTTGTTTTGATTCCACTAATGAACAATGTCTTCCCTGGGGGAGTAAGTAGCCAGCAGAAGCAAGACAGACCTTTTAAAGGAGACCAGTATGAGCTCCTGAAAGTAGAATTTGGAGCCCAGGCCAGTGAAGATTTTTCCTAAAGGAGGTGTCTGATGCTCTGGTTTCTTGGATGTGTTAGAGCAGCAGTTCACGCCAGTCATGGTGCTTGCCACCTATATCAGGAACACGGGAAAGGGTAGGCGCCGCAGGTAAATCAAGTTCGTGCAGATCCCAGTGCGTCCTCTGATTTGAATGGGGCAAGTCTGCAGGCTGCAGCCCGTCGTCAGAGTCTCACTTTGCAGCAGGCCCTGATGATAGGAAGGCTGCCCTAGCCTCTGACACTTGCATTGATGCGACAAAATGCTTCACTTTTCAGCCTCAGTGCCCTTATCTATAAAACAAGGTTGTTTGAGATCCTTTTAAGTTATACATTTCAGGGTCATTGCAGAGTTTTATTTTATTTGATTTTACTGATCTATTTTGGGGGAGTAGGAAAAGGTTTATTGATCGAGAAGGCACCAACTGAGAAGAGAGTGCCTCAAATCCATCTTGCTCGCTGGCTGGGTTAAGGGTTTTAAGTAAGGGGTTAGGAGTATTAGGCTTACGCCAGTGCTGTGGGAGTTTTCCCTGCAGGACTTTGGAACTTGGCCATTCGTGGTGAGGGGGCGTCAGCACTGGACCCTTCTGGGACAGCAGGCCCTTCACTTCTCAGAGGGTCTGGTGTTCAAGTTCTGTTCCTGTCCCAGTCCTTTGGTTCCATGGGCGGGGCCGGGGAGAGTCTTGGGTTCCAGTGCTGCTGGAGGTCATTCCATCCTCTGCACCTGCTTCCCCTGCATGGCGTGCGGTGTTAGTCTGTCGTCTCCATTGCAGAGAATATTAAGCAGACTGTCCAGTCTGTCTCAACTGCATTAGTAACTTGAGGTCTTCCTGTTGCAGGCCATTGAAAACCATGTCTGCTATTTGAGGCCTAGTATTTTCAAAGGTATAGGTAAGTTACATTTTTGCTTATGAAATATATATATTTACTCTTGCCTTTTGCTTATCTTTATTCTGCTTACTACAGCAAGAATGTTATTGTAACATTTGTCATTTTGGGAATATTGAGTTTTGGAAAATGTCTCAACTTTGTATGCGTCTTCCTTGACTTGGCTGAATGACCGTAGGTCGCCACCGCTACGACATTCTGGGGGGCGAATCTGTGCTGTTCCTGTGGCCCACGGCTAAGTGGTGACGAGGACATTAAGGTGCAAACGTCGGGCTGGATGTTCAAGCTCCTTATCGAGAAATCACTAAGTTTCGAATTCTTGTCAATTCTATCTCCCGAATAGCTCTCTAACCCAGTGTTCCCCAGTGGTTTCTATGAAACATTAGTCCCAAAAGATACTCCTTAAAAAAGAACGTGATAGCCAAATAGGTTAGAAAAATGCTATATTCTATAGCTCTATTACAGTTAAGGTGCTTTGGGTGGCAGTCACAGAAAACTGTCTTGAACTGAGCTAACAGTGTGGAAAGACCCTGCCCCGGACGTGGAGGGGCGGGGCAGTTGGGGAAAGAAGGCACAGTTCAGTCCGAAGACTCAGCACGGTCACGTTCCGCTCACCCCTCCTTTCTGTCACGTACATAGGAGGATATGTGATGTAGTAAATGTGACAGTGGTGGGGAGCCAGGGGGGGAAACGGGACAACTGTAATAGCATAATCAATAAAATATGATTTTAAAAATGTGACACTAACATAACATCTATGCCCCTAGAAGCTTCCTGTGCACCCTTTCTCAGTTGCTCCCCTCTCCATTCCCATCTATGATGCTTCTGAGTGAAGCATTTAACCCTCTTTTGATGATTCAGGGTCATAACTGGGCCACTGGTTGTTGCTGTGTGTGCTGCAGAAAGTGAGGTGTGTGAGGCTCCTGGCCTCTGCCCCAACTAACCCCAGACTGTTGATTGACTGACATGATCTATTCCTATGTCCCCACCAGACAGTGAGCTCGAGGACATGGATTATATCTTTTTCACCTATTTTCCCACAGCCGAGCCTAAGACGTGGCAAGAAAGTGGATGCTAATTTGTATTCTGTTCCTAACACCAAATTTCTTATCTAAAAATAGAGGTTGCAGGAAAAGATCGGCCTCTCCACACTGCGGTCTCTGGTAGCTCCATCCTTCCCACCTCCAATGTGTTTGAGCAAATTCATTTTGTTGGAGTGACGGGTACACTGGTGTCAGCACAGCCACTTGGTGACTCGCGGGCATGGTGACACTTGGGTGTGCTGCCAGACTCTCCACGTGGCTGCAAATCGCCAGGTTGCTGTTTCTTAGAAACCATCCTTACTGCTCACCAGATTTTGTTCTCCTTTTGACAACTGTGAAGACACCGAGCGTTACTCAAATTACCACAGGATCACTCCTCTTGAGCAAGATCCTAATAAACAAACTCGTAAATTGGTCTTCAGTCCCAAACAGGCTGGCTTCAACTGAATGGGGCGGAGTCTCTACGATAGCATCTTCTCCAGAAGGGGATCAACGCCAAAACCTTTGTTCTCTCCTGGACTGTTTTGTTCTTTGAAACAATGCTGCTTTGATTTCTCCAATGGGAGCTGGTGCTTCAATTTCCTTAACTGGAAAGAAGTGGAGACTTCATTTCCTGCCTGGGCCTGCTGCTGAATCGTCTCAGCCCACGTGTGTGTGCTCGTGCCTGTGTGCAGACACACTCCTCACTTATCTCTCCTCCTGCTGCTTGGAGTGGCGGCTGAAGCAGTGCAAGGGACCAGTCCTGGGCCAAGGAGTAGGAGAAGGGAGTCCCACTATGTTCCTTGGCCTTGAGCAATTATGTGAGGGTTGGAAGTTTAATGGGTATGAAAACCTTGCTTCGGTAACCTGCAACTCTCTTTCTGATCCACTCTGAACTCGCTGGCATTGGAAGCAGCTGTTCCCTTCCACAGAAATCAAGTTTCCACTCTCTGATCAGCCAAGAGGACTCAGGGATTCTTCCTGCTGTGGATCTCACATTGCAAGCAGCTGATGGCCACAGCCCCTATTCAAGGCAACTTTGAAGCTCTCAGTTGTCCCTTGAGCTTTCAGTGTGCTCTCAATGACCGTCATGCTCTAGCCAGTGGCACCATGTTTCCTGCAGTGGGAGTGGCAAGTGCCTTACAGTGTTTTGGTCCCAGTGGATGGGGTCTTTGGGAAGAGCTAGGGCCTTTTATCCATAGAAAATAGAGGGAAGTCACCCATCAGGGTAATTGTTGGCAAGTTGGTAGTTTCGATGGTAGGAAGAAATGAAGGGAATAGAACTAGTTCTTGATAAAGTAGAAGCCGAGTCCCAGGACACTGTGGCTGGGTCTTCAGTGCAATCCTTGGTGGTCGGCAAGGGGTCCCATATCAGGGCTCATCAAACTCAAACGGGTAACGCACAGCCTAGGTGCTGATGCAGTGGGTCTGGAGTGACACCAGACATTTTGTGTTTCTAACAAGCTCCCAGGTGGTACTAGTCCCAAGACTATACTTTGAGTAGCAAGGTTGTACATATATCATTGTAGATGTGTCCTTGGTGGGGGAACACCTACATTTTTTTTTTCAATGTAGCTGAAAGGCCTGACAAAGCAATTTCATAAGGAAGGGGAGACAAGGAAGTGTAGAGAGACAAGGGAGAAGGAGGGAGGGGTCAGAGAAGGCTGAGGGAAAGAGGAGAGATGACATGGTTACTCGGAAGCACAGGAGAGCCAGCACACCAGGGGAGTAGTCCAGTCTGACCGTGAGAACGTTGGAGGATCTGCGCCCTTGGAAGAAAGGAGAGCGGGAGGGGTTGGAAAGTGCTGGTGGGAAGCAAGGTGAACACTGGCCACACCGAGGCCTTCGGCATGAAAGGAAAAACAGCAGAGGACATGCTGGCATCAGGGAACAGCCAGGTTTCCTTCAGAGAGAGAGATGACAGGAATGTTCAGAGAGAGATGAAGGAGACAGGCATGTTTGCTGGTAGAGACTGTGGGGCAGTGTGTGGAGGAAGGATTCAAGAAAGCAGGCGGTGGGGAATTGGCAGGTTCACAGATACGGAGAAGTTATGGGGCAAGGGTCCAGGGCGGATGACCATGGGACTTAGGCTCTGGTGGTCTGAGGTGGGAGTGAGGCATTATGGGAAGGTGATAAGTTCAGGCTGCAGTGAGGGGCCATTGGCAGGCATCTTTTCTCAGAGGCAGAAGGGAGGGGGCGTGAGAACTACAGGAGGGATGTCACTCCCGGAACAGGAGGCTAGGCCATTCCTTCTACAGGGCCCTGGGGCACTGGAGAATGAAGCACAAGGCTGGACGCGGCCTTGTCTCTCCTTGGTATGTTATTGACATTGCTTTTTTAAAGCAGTGTAGTCAAA
>PVKM010040579.1:0-13416 GCA_004027735.1 Carollia perspicillata
GGGAGGAAGAGAGGGAAATTTTATTTCTTTACTTTTAGAGAGAGAGGAAGTGGAGTGTGAGAGAGAAACATTGATTGGTTTGCCTCTCATACACGTCCCGACTGGGCTTGAACCCTCAACCCACGCATGTGCCCTGATCAGGAACCAAACCGGTGACCTTTCGCTTTGTGGGACAATGCCCAACCAGCTGAGCCACACTGGCTAAGGCTGTTTATAGTTGGTTTTTTTAAATCTAAAATCGATATACCATTATGCAATGCAAACATCTCCAGTGTACTTTTGCTGGGTTTTGACACATGTGCCCATCTGTGTGACCCCAGTCCCGATCAAGACATGGAACTTCACCTTGACACCAAAACTTCCCTGGAGCCCCTTCCCATCAGTCCTGCCTCCCCCCAGAGGCACCCACCATTTGCACTTTTTCCATCATAAACAAGTCTGCCTGTCGAGAGTTTCACAATAGAATTACACGGGCTCTAGTAGCCTTGGGGTCCCCAGACCACTGCAGGCTGAGGACTTGCTGGAGGGGTCCCAGGCCTCCAAAACGCTGTCCTACAGCTGCACATGGTCACCACAGGAAAAGAATGCGGATGATCATTCAGCCACGGGAAGGGACCTGAGACACGCTCCAGGAGAATCCAGGCGCGACCTCCCAGGCGCCCTCCCGTGGAGCTGCCCCGGGCAGCTCCCCCACAGCGATGCATGACCAGCCATGCACAGTGGTGTCACCCAGGGGAGCTCCGGGGGCCTCGTGTCCAGGGGTGTGATTAAAGGTTAGTCAGTTAGGCATGCAGTGCCCCTGTGACTGACCTTCCCTGCTCAATCTCAGCATCCCCGGGCTTCACACTGACCTCACTTGGTCCAGAGTCCCAGGCCCACAACACCACTCTCTGCAGGCAGGATGTCCCAGGGGCTCAGCAGGACCCCCGGAGCTGGTGGGAAGCCAGTCCTCCTGGGCGGGGGGGTGCAGGTAGGTTTGAGCAGCCCAGCCTGCTGAGCTCCCCCCTCCTCCCACAGTGGTCGTGTGCGGGGCTCCTTTCACCCAGCAGGCTGTGGGACGGGGCCTCTCCTTCCTACCCAGGGCGGTGCTCACTGAGCAAACCTCCTGTGGTCTGCTGAGAGCAGCCCCCGGGCTGCTTCCAGGGTGAGAACCGCCCCGAGCGGATACCCCAGGGCGGAACTGCCGGGTGCAGGGCGGCGTGTGCTCCCTTTTACAGACCACCAGCCCTTTTCTGGGGTCCCTGCCGTTTCTCAGTCCTGCTTGGTGGCAGCTGCTCTGCCCCCTCCAGCACTGGGTGGCGTCCGTCTTTTTAATTCTCTGGCTGGTGGGTGTGGTGTCCTTGTGGCAAATTCTGTTTTTTCAACCCAGAAAGACCAGCACCTAACACTAAGAGGGATGAGGGCCTGTTTCTTCCTAGGTGCTGAACACAGGGCCAGGGGCCGGGTCCAGCCTGCAGCTTCCTGTTAGTTTACAGTGGGGAGGGGAGACTAGGAGGAGGAAGAGGCTTTCTGAATGGAGGGGCCTGGGTGTGACTCTGCTCCTCCTCCTCCTCCTCCTCCTCCTCCTCCCCAGGATGTCCCTGGTCCTCCCTGCCCAGCCCTGACTCCAGTGGGGTCTGGCTGATGTGCACTGATGGCCGGTACAGTTCGGGGTCAGCAGTGGCGATTGCATGGAGGTTGCAAGTGGCCTCATTTCATCCTGCTTGTCCTCCAGGCAGATCCCTTCCTAGTGACAAAGTTGTGGGTTTCATTAGTGGCCTGTGGTAGAGAGCTAAGGGGGCTCCCAGGGTGGTGCCCGTGTTGGGCTGGGGGTCCCCTGAGCACGCCCATCTTTCTTCTGACGAACTCTGCAATGGTGGGCAGTTGGAATTCCCTCACCTATAAAATGGGAGTAATCCCCTTCCTTTCCGCCCCCCAAGGGTGGGGATCGGAAAGAGAGTGCACCTGGCGAAGGAACAGGCAGGTGTGGCAGACAGGAGGCGTCCGGGTGGGGGAGGGAGGAAACCACGTCGCCCTGGGCCTTAGTCCTCTGTCTCTCTCTCTCTCTCTTTCCAGAAGTCCGCTCAGAATTTGATCAGATCGACACGTCCAACCCCAACTGCGTCATAATCGCAGATGCAGGAGAAAATTTTTCTTACCAGAACATGAATAAAGCCTTCCAGGTGCTCATGGAGCTGGAAAATCCCGTGCTCTTGTCGCTGGGGATGGGGTGAGTCAGCCCAGGACAGGAGTTTGCAGGTCTCGGACTTACCGAAACAAGGAGAGAAGGGTGCGGAAGCGTGGGCGTGGGGTGGGCACGGGGTGACTCCCTTTTCCCTCCCTTATCTTGCTTTTTCTCTCCAATTCTTCCTTCCTTTCTTTTAATAATTTTTGAGGAAACCCAAATCCGCAGGAACTGATTGGTCAAGCTTCCCTGGGGGCCCTGGGCTGGGAGAGGCAGGGCAGGGACACGGGGAGGGGAGGTCGCTGCAGATGGCCGTTGCCCTTGGAGATCTCAGAGGGCAAGTGTGATCGTCGGGAGCTGAGAGTCCAGGACAGGAAGGTGTACTTGTGTGGACATAGCGGTGGACCTTGAAAGGTTGTGTCGAGGGGGCCGCAAGGCAGTGAAAAGTGGGCTCGTGGGCCTGTGGGTCCTTCTGGTCCGACCCCTCAGCTCTGGGCGCAGAGCGTGGTCCCTGTCCCGTGGGGATTTTCTGACCACTGTTTTTGTCTGAGCCTTTAGCATTTCTTTCTTTACAAAAGCATGTTGGTTATTTATTTATTTATTCATTCATTTATTTATTTTTGGGGCACCCTTTACCACCCAGACAGCACGTGGTCATGGAAGAAAAATTAGAGTCCGAGTCCCTCCCAGGGGTTTCCTGGGCACCAGCTGTCCTCAGAGCATGTGTTCCCCTCGGCGTCGGGCCTCACCGAGTTTGGCCCCTGTTTTCTCTTGTGCACAAACTTGATGTTGTGAACAACTTTCTGTGCAGTGACCAGATGGCCCTGTGGCCTGGTTATCCTGCCTGGGGAGTCCTGTGGTGCTTTTAACCCACGCTCACCGAGGGGCATTGAGGTTGTTGCTGATTTCCTGCAAAAGTCAGGCCGTGACGAGCATCTTGGCACTTCGGACAAGGTGCGTTTTTGAGTTTCTTGGTGCCAAGTTGCTTTCCAGGGAGCTGAGCAGGCTTATTCTGCCATCCACAGAAGCGGTGCCAGGGACTTAGGGTCCCAGGCTCTCCTAGTTGCAAGGACCCTGGACCCTGCCCCAGCTCCTCATGCTGGGGGGGAACTGGGCCCCCCGTGGGGAAGCCCTGCAAGGCCAGCTCTTCAAATGGACAAGGGAGGGACTCTTGATCTGGCTACAGCCTTTTGGGAGCATTTTCTGTGTTCCACGTTGTTTAATTCTACCCACACCCCATGGCCTGCAGGCAGGTGCATTGACAGGTGGGCATGTGGAGGCATGTGGAGGCGAAGGAAGTGCCGGCCAGGCCAGCAGTCCAGCCAGAGCCTGTGCCATCACCTCGAGGCGACACTGCAGAGCAGATGTGCGGCCCCACACAAGCTCTTAAAGTTTTTTGAGCCCGTGTATACAAATCGGGAGATTTTACATACACTATCTTGGTTTCTGGGTTCTTTTGAAAAATCAGATTGGCCAGCCCTGGGCTCCACGTTGCTGAACACACAGTGGCTTCGCTGGAGCCCCTGCCCCACCGGGTCCCGCCCACCAGACCCCACCACTCCCCACCGCCCCCTCTCCAGGCTGCAGAGTCAGCTGCCTTTGTCTTATGCTGCTCGTACACACAGTAGAGAAATATTCCTTCGTGGCTATGTCACTATCCGAAGAGGCAAACAAAAGAAATTGCAAGAAAGAAAAGAGAGGATCTATTTAGAACTAAAATATTCTAGTGTGTTTATCATACAAATAAAATGTGTCCTGTTTAGTGAGGTTTCTCCAGAAAAACCGAACCAACAGGATGTACATATATATATTTATGGAGAGAGAAAGAGAGAAATTTTTCTCCTTTTTTTTAAAGGTTTCATTTATTTATTTTTAGAGAGAGAGGAAGGGAGGGAAAAAGAGAGGGATAGAAACATCAGTGTGTGGTTGCTTTCCATGGGGCCCCCTACTGGAGACCTGGCCCGCAACCCAGGCATGTGCCCTGACTGGGAATTGAACCAGCGACCCTTTGGTTTGCAGCCCACACTCAATCCACTGAGCTATACCAGCCAGGCAGAGAAAGAGAGAACTTGATTGCAGAGGGCAGGCCAGTGGCTGGAAACACGGGGCCGAGTTGCACTGTGAGTCCGAAGGCAGATTCCGTCTTGCTCAGGGAGGTCAGACTTTGCTCCGTGCAGGTCTTCCACTGGCCAGAGGAGGCCACGATATGATGGAGAGCCATCTGCTTTACTCACAGTCCACGGGTTTAACTGTTAATCGCATCCAAGAAACACATTCTCAGAAACATCCACACTAATGTTTGACCAAATACCTGGGCAGCTTGGCCCAGACAAGTTGACACTCACAACGAACTGTCACTGTCCTTTGGTGACCCGACGGCCTCCTGCAGTGGAGGTCACTGCAGAGCACAGAACCCGGCTTGCTTCAGTGCTGATGCTCCGGGCATGGGCCTTCGGGAATCCCTAAGTGACGGACCCATCGGTCACTTATGCTGGAAAACAGCATAATTAAGAAGCTCTGTTATAACTCATTTATGTGAATACCTTGTTCTTTAAAATTGTCTCTAACCATGAAAAGTTATTCCAGATTATGGGTTGTAGTCAAAATAGATATGTTGTTGAAAAAGAAAAAAATATGAAGCCTGTCTCTTTTGCTTTGTAACTCTTCTGTAACTGGTCCAGTAGCTGGCTTGTTTTGCAGATAAGCAGTGAGCGGGGGTCTCTAGCTTGACGGGGTTCTGACTTGACTTAGGGTTGGATGCTCAGAAGTGAGAAAGAAAGGACAGGTTTCGGGCCTAGGTCCCAGCATCTTAGGACAGCCAAGGGCCCGAGATGGCTGCTGCCACGCCCACCCGAGCGGTGGGGTGGGGGGGGTGTCTCACTGAGGGTGAGGGGCCCGTCTCCCAGGAGCGGTGTCCCAAAGGACGCGGGACCGGTGGGCGCTCTGGGGCAGGATGTCCGGCTCTGGAAACAGAGTGATTTACATTGGGCATCTGTTTGGACCGAGAGTGGGAATTGCCTTTGTAATTTCGTCTGTCATGCTGCTGTCAGAAAATTAAGCTGTTTACGCAACAGACTATGGAAGGTTAATGGCTCTTGTAGGAAAGGTCAAGTGATCATTTTGAAGGGAGGCTGTGCTGAATAATCGGAAGAGCCGAAGAATGAAGCATGAAATCTGCCTGCCTGCTTCTCCAGGCTTCCTCCTGCCTTCCCAGCACCCACGGTGCCGTCTCCACGGCCGGGCACTGGGACCCAGCCAGGCCCGCCATTGCTTTTCTCATGCCAGTAACAGGAGACAAATGTATCAAGTCTCTTGTGTTTGGGGAATAACCTGGACTTTTAGTTTAAAAAGAATTAGCTTAGGTACTTGTATTTACTGTCTCTCTAAAAATGTTTCAGCTCTCAGATGGCCTACAAGGTGCCTTCTTGTTTTCCTGAATCAATAAGAAATTAAAAAGATATATTTGGGCACTATAACAATAACCCCAGAGTCAGTTAGAAAAGAAACACTAAGGGTTCTAATTTTGATTTTGGAAGTCAGTTTTCTTTTTAGACTCTAAAAATTCATGTTACAAAGACAAGGGTTTATTTTATTTTATTTTTCCATTACAGTTTACATTCAATATTATTGTATATTAGTTTCAAGTGTAAAAGACAAGGTTTCAATTGAATATTTTAAGCTGCACTTTCAGTTTTCTCCTCCCATTAGGACTCAACTGAAACGTAAGAAAGTCCAGATTCCTGTCCCTTTGGAAGAGAGACCTGCAGGCACATGACACGGGCAGAAGTTGCGCTGCGTGGCTGTCCCTGGCAGGCTTCTCCGAAGGGGAGGTGCCCCCAGCTCCTGCCTCCTCCAGCCAGGCCCGGGCGCTGGGCCAGAGGCCCCCACAATCCTCAGCTCCAGACAGAGCTGCGCCTGTTGCAGCAGGGTGGTGTGGTTTGGTAACTTTGCCTTTGGTTTCTGGGTTAGCCACTGCCCCCCATTCCCTTCCTGCAGCGGCCACCAGGCAGAGGGTGAGGGGCCTTGGGGGTGGCTCTAGGGTGCCTGACGCATGCTGTGCCCAGAGCAGTGTCCTCCCCCGCCACCCCCCATCCTCAGTCGGGGGCCATCAGTCCATTCTAGAGGCTCCCAGTCCTGGACACTCCCATCCCATTCCCTCCCTTAGTTTCAGGTCTCAGCTGTGGTGTGTCCTTCTCTGGGACGCCCTCCTGTCTCCTTGTCCCCAGGCTGCCCGGCCAGTCAAGCAGAGAACGCAGCACACACAGTTCGCCTGCTGTCGCCCTCGCCCTGCCCTTTCACACTTATCTGCAGGCTTGCCTGCTTCCCCGCCAGACCAGGCGTCCTGGGGAGGGGGGCCTGGGTCTGGGTGGGCCCCTGAGTCCACAGAGGGCTGTGGGGGGCCACGTCCTCCATGTCTGGGGGGCTGATTGACGGAGCCAGCCACAGTGCCCGTGATCACAGGCCCCAGCAAACCAGCGTCTCTCCCTTCCCCTTGGCCATGCTTTGTTTAATCTGCTCTGCCTTACGACTCTGGACCGAGCTAAGGAAACAGTCCCACCAAAGTATTTATTGTAGAAATGGGAAAAATAAAAGAAACTTGTAAAAGGCTGTATGAACACAGAATGCTAGTCTACATCCAGGGTGTGAGATGAAGGCAGTTACGAACTTCATAGCCTGTGTTTTGGGGTCACTCTTTAAAAGGGGGAGCTTCTGCAAGTCCCGGCCAGCGCTAAGCAGGTGGTGGTGCTGTCTACATAGCAGGCACCCTTCTCAATGCATGCAGTGTCCCAGCTGGCCTGTGTCCCTGTGCGGTGCCCGGGAGGGCACAGAGCCTCGGACACTGGTGAGGAGGCCTGTGAAGGTCAAGGTTTGGCTGAAGCCACGCAGCCCCCCTGCCTCCAGCCCACAAGGTACTAGTGCAGATGATACAGACCCAGCTCAGAGAGTGCTTGCCCCCCTGGGTGCTAGGGGCATGGGTGCTAGCCAGCAGGGCAGAGAAGGACAGGCCAAGCCCCGGGCTCAGTGGAGCTGGAGGCAGGGCCTAGCCTTGGCGCAGCTCCTGGGAGCTCGCTCAGCTCCCTCCCTGCAAATGGGCGCAGAACAGGTTCCAGGCCCACAGGCTGGAAAGATCCCTGTTCTCCTTTCCTTCCCAGTTCACGTCGGCTTGCCTATTTCTCATTCTCAGTCTGAGTGAACAGTGGTTTGTAGTAACATTCTCTGTTTTTTTCCCGAGCAGTTTCCACATGCTAGGTTTATGTTAAGGACTTTGAGTGTGTTATTTTGTTCAAGCCTCAGTACAATCCATGAAGTAGGTACTGGGGTTTTCGGGCCCATTTTACAGATTAGGAAACTGAGGCCCAGATGGCTCAAGCAACCCAGAGCCCCTCAGTTCGAAAGAAGTGGACAGAGGCTCTGACAGCTGGAGCCAGAGCACTTCGCTCTTCTCTTTGGCCCGGTGCGCACACGGGGTCTAACGTCTCCCAGACTTGAAGGGCAGGGGCAGGGGGAAGGGCGACTGAGAGGTGGCTCTCCCGAGAGCCCAGCTGTCTCTGGCGCCCACGGGGCCTGGCACGTCTCTTGGCCTCGGGCTAACAGACCGTGGGGCAGGGTGCCGTGGAACTGACGGACTTTTCTTCTTCACACGCCCATTAGGGGCTGTTAGCAAGTGGGGGTTCTGTGGGCCTGCTGTCCTTCCCCAGGACACGGGGTCTCTCATCTTTCTCTGTGTCAGCAAAGCGTCCGTCTGCCCCTCGGGTCCCCCGTCGATCACTGTGGCAGCATCGCCAGCCACCGGCCACCTCAGCGTGGCACCTGGACGACCCACGCCCTGAACAGGCCGTCCGGCACAGGACAGGGCAGTTTCCTGGCACGTCCCGGTGCCTGCACCCAGCTCACCTTGTCCTCCCCTTCTCGTTTCAGACGCTACTACAAGGTCACCTCCGGCCTGATGCTGGATGTTGGCGGCTACACGAAGGCACTCGAGGTATGGGCCCTGGGTCCATCCGAGCTCTCAGGGTGGCCTGGGATGTTTCTGGTCTTTGGGAGGAGTGGGTGTGCTCACTGTTTGAATTGCTTTTTACGTTTTCAGAGTAGGCGCCCGTATTTGGGGCTACATGCTGAGCAACCCCTCTGCCCTGGAGCTTGACCCTCCTGTGGCTGTGGTCACTCTGTCCTCCATTCCCCCCTTTCCTCCACACCCCCTGTGATGACCCAAGCGGGCCGCCCCAGCGTGCCCTCTGCCACCCCCGTCGTGGACTCCGGCTGCCGTGTCTGTGTGGCCGTCCGCCTCATTCCTGGTCCTGCTCCCCGGCAGCACCTTGAGCTTGCCGCGTCTGACTGGACTCCCTGCAGCCTCCCCCCAGCGACTTTGAAGGCCAGGCCCAGATAGGGCTCTCCAGCGCCCCTCTGACCCTCGCCTGCTCAGCTGTCCCAGCCTAGGCTCCTGCCCCAGGTCCACTCCTCTCACCTGCCTTCCTCACTGCTCCATCAGCTCCTGCCTCCCTCCACTCGGATGGGAGGGATGGAGGGATGGGAAGTGCAGTGGCCCTGGGCCGCCCCCCCGCTGGCCTCTGCACAGGGGCTGTGACAGAGCTGGCCTGGGCGGGGCAGAGAAGGGAGCAGGAGAAACAAGAGTACAAGTGAGAACGCCCGTCAGGGGTGGCCCACATGATGCCTTGTGACTCTGCCAGCTGCGGGCCACCTCCCACTACAGTGGGATGTCTGAGCAGAGGGCGGGGCGCCGGGTGGCGGGCCCCAAGCATCCCGGGCAGCCCAATGTGGTGTCCTCATGCTCTCACCTATCTATCGGGTGTGTCCCCGGGCCCTGTCCCGCGTCCTGCCCCTCGGAGCCCCTGGCCCACTGGTGTGGATGCGGGGCTCCAGCGGGAGGCCTTCCCTGCAGGTGGGAGCTGTGTTGCCTCGTCCCAAACCCACGCTGTGCCCCTCTCCCCTCTAGTACGCCTGTGGGATCGAAGCCGAGGTGGTGGGGAAGCCTTCTCCTGACTTCTTCAAGTCTGCCCTGCGGGAGATGGGGGTGGAGGCCCCCCAGGTAGGTCGCAGCAGCGGGGGCGCTGGGGGGTTGGGGGCTCCGGCAGCCTGGTCAGCCAGGCGGCCGAGCGACCTGGTTCGACTGGAAAGGGGGAAGAAGACGGGATGGGAGGCCCACTGAGTGATTTCACCTGTTACGGGAGTTTTGGCCTCAGGGCGGGAAACGGAGACGCCTGTGGCTCTTCTGAGCGACCTCTGCTGCTTCCCTCAAAGGCTCAGGACCCTAAAGTGCTTTCAGGGCAGCGGAGATATTTTGTTGGGAAGACAAGGCACAGCGAGATCGAAAAGCTGCAAGAAATAGAATCTCGCTTCTTGCCGCCTGTACACGATGACTGGTTTGAGACGGATTGCGTTCTGAACATACGTCTTCAAAAGACAAAAAGCAGTTCTGATTTCAGTGTCCACGGTGCCCCTCCGCCCAGGTCCCCTGCAGCTGGCGGTTTCCCAGAAGCATTGCTGGGGCACCCGGGCCCGGGCGGCCCTGCTGCCTGTTTTGGGCCGGCCCCAGGGCACAGTGTGGCGAGACCGGTGACCCAGGGCCACGTGGCCTCCTTGCTGGTGGACCTGAATTTGCCGTGGGGGCTCCGGTCCTGGGCACTGGTCTCTCTCTGTGCTGAGAGGAAGGCAGCCACGGCCACCAAAGTCTGGAGCCCCTGTGTTCCATCCCCTGGCTGGTCTCAGACGGCAGGAGGCCCAGGGCTCGGGGTCCCCAGGAGACACCTCGGAAACGCCCTGTGGGGCTGGTCAAGACATCATGGCTTGTGTGTGACGGATGAAGACTGCAGGAGTAAGTGAACTGTTTCTTCATGACTTTGCCTCGTAGCGCAGACTTTCTCCTTATAGTGTGACAAATTACAATACAAACGCACACGAAAGCAGAGAAAATGACACAGCGATTCCCCCATATATCCCTTCGTCACCCAGATCCCACGATTACAAGATTTTGCCGAATTTCCTTCTTCTACCCCTTTGCTTCCTTTTCTTTCATTTTTTTAATAGGTTTATTGACTTTAGAGCGCAAGGAAGGGAGAGAGAGAGAAACAACCTGAGAGAGAAGCATCCATCGGGGGCCCCCCACACTCGCCCTGACCGGGGAGGGAAGCAGCAGCGTTTGGTGTGCGGGGTGACGCTCCAACCAACCGAGCCGCCCAGCCAGGGCCCTTGTTCTTTCTTTTAAAGAATCTACTGTTTTTTTTTTTAACTCTTGCATTTTAAAGCAGACTTACTACTATTGCATCCTTTCTTATTATAGTATGTCTTTCAAAAATAAAAGTTACTTTAGACACAACCTTACAATGCTCTAAAACGCCTCACATAAGCCACGCTCAGCCTCGTGAGTCCCTGGGGAAATGCAAACGAGAACCACAGCGAGGCCCCGCCTCACATGAGGCCCCGCCTCACACCCGCTCTGATGGCCCTACTAGTGACGGAACAGACGGAGAACAACAAGCGTTTGGCGAGGACATGGAGAATTTGGAGCCCTCATGCGGGAATGCTCGAAGGGGTGTGACAGGGAGCGGCCACTGGGAAGACAGTGTCTGCACAGGTCCCACCCGGTCACACCCAGTCACACACAGAAGCGCCACACGACCCGGCAGACCCACTCCCAGACACGCATCCAAAAGAATGGGAAACAGGTATTCAGATACAAACACACACCTGATATCTACAGCAGCATCATCCGCAACAACCAAAAGGCAGAAACGAAGCACAGGTTCATCGACAAGTGACGAGAGACCCCAAACGGGCACATTTGCACAGTTCTGCTGACAAAGGACGAAACGCTGCTCCCTGCTAATGTGGGTGGGGAACACGGTGAGAGAAGGGAGCCGGTCTCAGAGACCACATCTCACCTATTCCTGTAAAATGCGGAAAAGCCCAGAACAGCCACTCCGTGCAGACGTAAATCAGATTAGCGGTCTCGGAGCCGGGGCGTGCGGAGGGGCTGCGTAATGGGCACGAGGGGTCCTTTGAGGTGAGGGGTCTGGTCCAGAGCCTCCAGCGCTG
Organism: Carollia perspicillata; assembly: GCA_004027735.1. Lineage (NCBI taxonomy): Eukaryota > Metazoa > Chordata > Mammalia > Chiroptera > Phyllostomidae > Carollia > Carollia perspicillata. Next base: position 11,219 of record PVKM010040579.1, read on the forward strand.
GACTCTGCAGGTCGGTGGTGGGGCCTGGAGGCCAGGCCAGAGTGCGGGCGGCTCTCGGGCGTGCACTCCCTGGGTGGCGGCCCAGGATGTCCGGTTGTCTCTTTCCGTGGGGTTGGTGGCCTAGGAGGATGGGTCCCCGACTCCGTGCCTCCCTTCAGGGCTGCGAAGCGGTGATGTCTGAATTCTGGTGCCCCCTGTCGTTGCCCCCCCGACTGCGTCTCTGCAGGAGAGCTCCTCTCCGACTCCCTGTTACCCTGGGGTGCGGTTCCTCTAGGGAACCAGAGTTGCCTGCTTCTTTCCCGTGGTCATCAGCGTTCGCAGTAATGAGGTGGTTCTCTGACACCCTCCTGAAGCGACAAAGGAGATTTAAGAATACATGCATCGTTATAAAAAACGGACGTAAACACACTCGAGGTGTTTCGGCCCATGCGGTTACTGCCTTCTCTTCACCAGGGCAGGGACCACAGTAACTCCCCTGTGACCTGTGGGAGCCCCGTAGTAACTCGAGGTGGTATCTGAGCCCCTTAGCCCTGACCCCGGGGCTCAGGTCCTTGGCTCCCTGTGATGACAGGTCCCACCGCTGCCCTGCGCCCTTCCCAGACTCCCCTGCCCTCCCAAGGAGCCATGCTCACTGGTAGTGTTTAGAAACCACAATCGGGACACTGATAGTTCTCGTGGCTACCAGCTTGGTCATCTTCACCCAGGCTTTTCAGTTGACAGGGCTCAGAAAAAGATCTCTCTTTAAAGGTGAAATGCACCAGGGTTCCTCATGAAACTGCTGATTCGGGGTCTGGCCTATGGGTTTTTACTCCAGGTCCTCAGTCGTCCATCTGGGTCTCCTCTGCTCACGTGGGAAAGCCTGGCTCTCGAGAAGACCAGCGTGAGCAGCCACTTGCTCAGGTCCTCAACACACCCAGGGGCCGTGAGGCTCAGAGCCACGCTGTGCGGTGGGAGGGGCCAGGCCCGAGAGCTTGGGCGCCACACCAGTGCCACCGAGGACAATGCGGAGCTGCGGTGCTGGGGACAGTCGCGCTGATCACTGGCGATCGAACAGGATGGTGACGGCTCCCGCTGAAGATGTCTTTTTTTTGACAGGTTTTTCCCGCTTTGAGCAGACCCCTCCAGAGATCTCTCACACTTAAAGCCTCTCGGGACCATTCCTCTCTGGGCGGTGCCCCACCAACAGGGTCCTCTTTGAACTCACCGACTTCTCATTGTTACGGAGTTGGTTGTTCATCACCTGCATCTGTGTCGCAGTTGGGTAGAATATTTCCGTGGTTCAGATCAGATCCGCAGAACAAAATACATGCAAAGGGTCTAGCTTCTGTCCCCTCCTCCTGGTCTCTTCCTCCCGGCCTCTCAGAGGTGGCAGCCGTTTTTACAAATATCCCGGCTTACCTTTCCATTTTTAAATATATGAGCAACCATGCACACATACCTCACACTAACAGGACAAGTTCAAGAGAGAACGGACCCTTCAGGGGACCGTGTTAGAGTGGGAGGAAGCGCAGCGTCGTAGCGTGAGTCCAAACCCAGCGTTGGGAATGATGTGAGCAGCCTGCTCACAGCCCCTGCCGCGCAGGCAGTGACAGTGAGATGCTGTCCCTGCCTAAACAGTAACATGTCACCTTGCCTGTATTTGGACAGTTCTCGCTTAGGTGATATCCGCCCCCTCCCCCACCTCGTTTTTTTCTCTGTGTGGTATTTTCCATTTATTTCCACAGTCTCGTTTTTTACACTCTGAATGTGAAACTGCCCTCCTCTCACCCCCAAAGGCAGCCGGGGCCATTACGGGGGGCCAGGAGGTCAGGTTAATCTGGGCCGCTCATCTGGCGGGTGCCAGGGCTGCGGGGTCTGGGGTAGGTGGGCGGTGAGGGTCTTGGACTCCTGGTGGGTCGTCTGCCGAGGCTGTGGTCCCTGCTGCTGGCCGCCCAGCCCCTGGTGCCTGTCCTGGCCCTGAACAGCCGAGGAATCGCGTTCCCCGGTGGCTCTGAGCACACGTGGCAACGCTGGGTCTTGTTCACCTCCCGCATCATCATTCTGTCCTCCACCCTCGAACGTCAGCGCTGCCCGTCCCCTTGACAGGCCGTCGAGTGGCGGTTGCACCGTCTTCACGCACGCCGCCCCCACCCCAGCGTTTTGGTACTGTGTTCGTCGGTGTTGTTTGAGCCTCGGGTTGTGTAGACATTTCGAAGCAG